>VURO01035494.1:0-10086 GCA_015108175.1 Pelvicachromis taeniatus | reverse complement strand
GCTCACAGTTTTTTGTGCATTCTTCTTCTCGCTGTCCCAGTTTTACATTGTTTGATCTTCTCCAGATGAATCTGAGGGAGACAAAGTCCGACATCCAACAGATGATCCAAGCCAGGCTGAAAAAAATGGAAGAGATCAAAAGCTCAGTGGATCTGAGCAAAGTAGGCCTTTGATTGGTTCAAAAAGTCGTGTTTACAGCCGAGCAGTTCATTTATCAGTTTATTTATTTATTCAGTCTATCATTTAAATCAATAGAGTGCCACAGAGAGAGAGATCCAGAGCAGTTCTCAGGTCTGCAGCATGCTGATATCCGCCATCGAGAGGCAGCAGGCCGAGCTCGCCAAGGAGCTCGAGGAGAGGCAGCTGGAAGCCGAGAGGAAAGCTGAAGAGCTGCTTGAAGAACTGGAGAAGGAAATCTATGAACTGCAGACAAGGAGCAGCGAGCTGCAGCACCTGGAGCTCACGCAGAGCTCACTCCACCTTCTACAGGTCAGATTTATCTGCTGCATTTTATCGTCTCTCTGCTGCATCCACATCTTAAAGCTGCTGCTCACAAAAAGCTCCCTTCTGCTTTTAGAGTTTTCCATCTCTGAGTAGACTCCCGGCCACCAGAGAGTGGTCTGAGGTCACAGTGCACTCTGATAACTCTGTGGGGATGGTCAGGAGAGCCGTTTCTAAGCTGGGGGACATGTGCCAGGAAGTTGCAAACAGACTCTCAGTAGAGGGTGAGTAACCCTACAGCAACATGAACAAAAAATCACGAGGTAAAAATGAATGCATTATCTAATTCTTTAACTTCCTTGTCATGCAGAAGTGGACAAGATGAGTACATATGCAGGTATGATCACAAATATATTTAGATATTTTTTCCTATAATTTTATTTGAGCTTCATCAGTACCTGACCTGCTGTTTTCTTCCTTGTGTCTGCAGTCAATGTGACCCTCGATCCCGAGACGGCTTCAGGCTGGCTGGTCCTGTCCCCAGATAAAAAGAAGGTATCACCCTGTAATCACTGACTTTATCACGATAACAGTAAACACACTGAGATGGCCATGCAGATTCTGTGAGCTTTTCATGCTCAAATGGAGAAGGAGATTCAGAACGAAGCAAAAAACTTGCTTTGGCAGCAATGACGAGCTCGTTTTTGATCCTCAGGTGAGCCTCGCCAGCCAGAAGAAGAAGGCTTCGTTCCCAGACAGTCCCCAGCGGTTTGACTCCTGCGTCTGCATTTTGGGGAAGCAAAGCTTCACATCTGGAAGACGCTACTGGGTAGTTCAGGTGGGATCAGTATCTGAAAGTCATGTCCTTAAGAAAAAGAAAAAATCCAACAAAAACCTAACACAGGACCTGAGAGATGCTTCTGGACCTTCAGTTGATCCATCTACTGTTCACTGAAGACTCATCAGAAATGGTCTCAGGTGGCTGTCAAGAAGTCGTTCTTAAGGAGGGGAAACAGGAGAAAAGGTTGAAGTATGCCAGATTAGACAAGAACTAGACTGAAAACCAGTGGAAACAGATCTGATTGCAAATTATTGGTCATTGCTGTCATGGTTTGGGGCTGCATTTCAGTCAGGGGTGTTTCAAATCTTTTCAAAATTGAGGCAATGAACCCTGAGATTTGCAATGCCATCTTCGGAGGTGTATGATTGCCAATACCTTTATTTCTTAGCATGAGAATGATCTTGAACACACTGCCAGTGCAGTAAAAGCATACTTGGATAGAAAAACACACAGTGGAACACAGTCAGTCATGGATTGGCCTCCCCAGAGCCCGGACCTCAGCTTTACTGAAACCATGGGATTATCTGAAGGCAGCCAACGTACAAACTCTGTTTTTGTATTATATGCCGTGTTTACATGTATGTTCGCACAATTTAATAATCTCTTCACCAATGTCCCATTTTCTTAGCAAAATATAAAGAAACCTCGTTGTAGTTGTCACTACAAAGCTATGAATTGTTTTTAAAATGGTTATTTTTTTTCTCTTCCTCTTGCTTTTTCCATGTAATTCTTTGTACACTGTGTTTCAGGTTGGGGATAAAACAGACTGGGATCTTGGTGTGGCCCAGGAGTCCATCAACAGAAAAGGTGCCATCACAGTTCATCCTGAAAATGGTTACTGGGCCATCTGCCGGCGAAAAGGTGGCAGTCTGAGTGCCTGCGCCGGGCCCTCGGTCACCCTCAACCTTGACAAAATCCCCAAGAAAGTCAGCGTATTCCTGGACTATGAGGAAGGGTTGGTGTCCTTCTATGACGCAGAGGCAAAGACTCACATTTATACGTACAGCGAGTGCAGTTTCAGTGAACCTCTCTACCCGTATTTCAATCCCTGTGTTCAAAACAACGGGAGAAACGTGGCCCCGCTGGTAATCTGCCCTCTCGAGGGAGGTGTCAGAGAAGAACAGGACACAGGCATCGATTTAACTGTGTGACGTGACACTAACTAATGTTTAACTTCTTATTTTTTAACCATTTTTGGTTTAAACAAGTGCTTCCCTAAGACAATTAAAATGGTTGTTTCTACGGAAACCCCTTATCACATGTCTATGTTAGAAGGTAGTCCAGCTGGAAGAGGCACTAACACTGTGGTTTGAGTCTCATGCAGGAGTTTTTGTTCCACAGGTGATGACGCCTGTGCACAGCTTATTTCCACTCTTTCCTGCATTAAGAGGATGCTTAACTTTAAAAATGTCTCGTTAGTTTGTATTAACAGTGTGCACAATAACATTGTACACACTGTTTTTAAGCAACCCTGCCACTGGCTAAGACAGCAAGTTACTTCTGTTTGAGTGTGCAAACCCTAACATGCAAATACGTGTACAGCCTGTAAGATGGTGATGAAGTGTGTGCAAAGTGGGTTTTATCATGAAACTGTACAAAATACTAGTAGACTTGTATTTACTGTACTTAGGATGCAAATGTTGAAACTGAAAATAAATTCTTTTTTTTAAAAGAAAAACAGAGAAAACTCAAATATATGAAGTGTTTTGTGCTCTTGTTATTTTGAAGGAAGCTGATTTATTGGATAATTTAGTGTGAGGTCTAAATAAATTGCACCTCACCATCATATTCATTATGTATTACGACACACGCATTAGTCTTCAGCTTTAACGTTTGAACATTAAGGCTTTGAATTAGAATTAGATTTATTTTCAGACTCTGGGAATATGTTTTATGTTATCAGACAGGTTTGTCCCAATATAGGTGTTCATTTTTGGTTTGTTCTAAGACATACTGAGACGTTCTGACTTTAAAAACGCATATGATCAGATTTGTGCTAAAAGTACCAAAAGCTAACCCTGAAACGTATCCTATTTCAGTGCCCAGACCCCAGACAGCAAACTGAACTGCATTCACACACAGTAAAACATCAATCCCAGCACCTCAGGACACACCGAGATTACATCAGAGGGCCCTGTGAGTGCATGATCCAGAAGTATCCATGACAGCTCTCATAAGAGCTCCTCTAACTACTTCAAAAAGATGCTTCAGTGCTTCCTTTATTACCTCCTTTGGCATAAGATCGAGATCCTCGATCAGGCCAATCAATCATGGAAACAAAAAAAAGTGCACAGGTCATATAACTGTTAGTTAAAAGTGTCTTTAGACCCTGTAGGGTACAGCAGTGCTAACCAGTTTTAAATAAGTACATTCTTTGTTTCCTCTACAACACCTCATTTGATCATGTCTGACGTGGTTGTAATTTACCTTTCTAAACAAAATTCTCTCCTCAAACCGGTTCCCAGAAAACACATTTTAATATTATTTGTATGTAACAATTAAATAAAAAAGTGTACAGAGTGTTGTATATATTTAAGCGATTCAGAGCACAGTTCTGCAGGATGTGAGCAGATGTCTGGATCTTTATGGTTTTATTCCTCCCTGTTTCACTTTAATTGTTGTTCTGCTCATTTTACTAGGCTTGGGCCTTGTTCTGAATCAGGTTCAGCATACTCAGGGTATTTTCCGCTATCCGAATCCGCGTACTAATACTAATACTAATAACGATCTGATGATCAGGACAAGTGGACACACAAAGCTGGTTATCAACATGATAAGTTAACTCAGTGTTCCCACTGAGCATGCACGTGAAAGGTGTCAGTATCTGACCAATCACAAATGGTGATTGGAAGATAAAAGTGTAATATCAGAAAAGCATGTAGAGGTGTACAATACAGACTGAAAGACAAAGCTACAGCGTGGGTGTGTGCGTGAGGAAAAGCTCTGCGCAGTAGTTTAGCATTAAAAACAGAGTGAATGTGCGAGCGCTTTAAACGCTTTGGTTAGAAAGACTGGAAAAGTGCCACTAGGGTCATAAATTTGAGCTTTTTGGAAGGCAGGAAAAAAATATTGGGTATTTTCAACAAACGAATATTTCATTAAATTAATGTAAAGTAAGTTTTAGTTGTGATTCTCTCAGCTGCAGGCTTGAGGGTCATTAATGATCTGAGAGTAAAGAATAAATTTGACATAAGATCCACAACTAAACACAAATGCCACAAATAGGTGCTGCGGTTTAGGATGATTAGGGAACAATAAAGCAGGAAAAACCACTAAAGTTGGGAATAAAGATGTGTCTAAGAATCTTTGTTTATTACTGATGCTTATCGGGAAGACAACACTTTAGATGCTGTTAAAAATTTTACACCCACTCAGGAGTCTGAGGAATCTTCAGGGATGATGATTTTCTGGAGCACTGGTCCGTCAGTAGGCGGTGATTTCATACCTCTTGATCTCTAATCTGAAACATACCCTGTTCACAGTATAAGTTACCATGGCGATATACCTGTCTAAATTGAGGAATGTAGTTTAAAAGGGGAAAAAAAATATGTCCCCACTATCACATATCACTTTAATAGTTTAATTCACTAATTAAAAAACAAAACATTTTTTTAATTACAGCAGGGATACGCGTGAGTTTGTGATGAATCCTTTAAGTCCCGTCGCATTTTTTCTGTAATATCTGAGGTTAGATGAGAAGGAGGGAGAAAAAGGTACAGTGGGGGTGGGTTTGAGGAACGGTGAAAACAGAAGGATGGCAACGCTCGTGATGTGATTAAACGTCTGCTCGAACACAGGGGTCCCCTGGAACAGAGATATAGTGAGAGAGAGGGAGTATAAGAGAGAGAGAGAGGGGGAGAGGAGGAGAGATAAAGCTGAAGGTGAGTGTAAAACGAAGCTCTAACTTTACTGAGCCAAGCTGGTTCCTGTAGGCTGCTGCAGGAGGAACGCTGACGAAGTGAAAGGTGGGTGATGCAGCATCTGCAGATTCTTTCTTTGAGGGTCGTTCTCGTTAAAATGACTGCACTTTTTATCACTGTACTTATTGTCCACGCTGTTGAGGGTTGTTGGGACGACCATTTCCATTGACATAGAAATGTTAGCACATTGAAAGTATCTTTTAATGTTTATCAAAGTACTGTCTGAATTCTTGTGTTTGCTTCTTAAAACAGTGGCTTTTTTTTTTAATAGTAAGTGTATTTGTGTAAAGGAATGCAAGTGCAAAGAGAGAGAGGGATTAAATTGGAAAGGTGCACGAGGTGAATGAGTGGGAGTGTTTACCCACAGATGGCCTCTCGGCGGTGGGATTGTGATAGTCCGCTGTACCCCCTCCTGAGTCCAGCTGGCGTCACTCACGCGGGCCTCTTCCTGGCCAAAACATTACCTCATCACTTCTATTTATTTTGTTCTTCAACATAAAGCAGTTTTCTATTAATATTCTCACCGTTTAATTAAGCGGCGATGTGGCAGAGCACTGGGATGGGTTTTTTATTACATCCACAGCAATGCAGGTTTGATAGATTTTAACTGTGCTGGGGCACATAACTTTTCCCCAGCAGCACCGTGCTGTGTTTTGAGCCTGTTTTCAAAGTCGTCATCTTCTGTTATTAAAACACAAAATAAGAACGAGGATAATGTTTTTTCAGAATACTTAATATTTTGATGTGTGAGCTTGTTTCGAAGGACTAAAGATATGTAAAAATGGCATTTTCCAATAGTATGGGTTAGTTGAAGCCAACTAGGGGCAGGAGTCACAAAGGTACAGTTTTTTAGCAGCTGTTGCCATTATTCACCTGTAATTTTATTTGCAAACTTAAGATGATCAGGTAGTCCAGACACATTGAGTTTTGTGCAATGTTTTCATGTGCATAACTGTGTCATGTGCACTACTGATTCGCAGGCCTGAACCTTCAATCCAGTCTGGACTTCTGACTCAGCACACACTTGGCTGATGGCCACTCCTGCCCTGGTGTGACGGACCGGACGCCACCACTTATTCCATACATTTATGGACTTCCTGTCAGTCGTAGTAAGCCAGTTGAGGAGTGCCTGAATCATTTAATCCCCAAAGAGATGAGACAAAGCCCTGGTTGATGTTTTCTTTCCAGGTGAAATTATGACCCCGCTGGTAAAGTGAGGTGCACGCCAAGAAGATTCTCGCTAAAGAGCTGTGGTGACCATTCTGCAGTAGAAACGTGAAGGAAAAGAAAGATGTCTTGTCTGTCGTTTACCCCCACACTCTACCTTGATGCCCACTCCGTCTTTGTCGTTGGACTGCTGCTGCTCGTCCAGCGAGGGCCCTCTGAGGTCAGCTGCCAGAATGACACAGAGCCGATAGTGTTGGAGGGAAAGTGTCTGGTGGTGTGCGACTCCACCCCGTCGGCGGAGCCATCGGGTAATGCCCTGGGCATGTCAGTGAGGTCAGGAACTGGACGAGTGGCATTTTCAGCCATTCGTAACACCAACCACGAACCTTCAGAAATGAGCAACCGAACCATGACCATCTACTTTGACCAGGTGGGTTTAAAGGCTTGTTTTTGGTAATAGTTCAACCAGTTCAAGAGTTCAACCCAAAATGACGCTTCTGCTGCACTCTAAAAACGGTCAAGAGAAACTTACCTTTCAAAGGACATAGACTACATTTTGTTCTGAATCTGCAGAGGAGCCAAATTCAGGACACTGCAGGCAGAAAGCTAGCCTTTGTTTCTCACTAAATGTCCAAAATGTCAAACAGAAATCCAGTCAACCCAGAGCAACATGCAGGGAAGCATAGATACTGTGACAAAGACTGAGGAAACTATTTATACACGCAGGGCTGATTAGGGAATGACCAAGAGGACATTAACAAGAGGCAGGGGATGGCAATGAAGGACAGTAAACAAAACAAACACAGGACAGGAAAGAAAACAAACTTTCAAAGTAAAACAGGAAACAACCAAAAAGGAATGATACAGAAAAATGCTAATATGACACCAGGCAACAGCCCAAAGGAAACACGCTGAGCATTGAGACATAAACGGGGGACACAGAAAGATGAAAAGACTGATGACACATTATACCCTTTGAATAACAGATTATCTTTGTTTCAAAATTTGCAACTGAAAACCAAGGAAGCTTTGAAATAGCTCTTCGACCTGTGGCAGGGCTTTTAACTACGTTCAACTCTATTTGCATGTAGGTCATTCAGCCTCTCAGTTTATGTCCCTTTGTTGAAACCGTTGAATTTTCACATTGGAATAAAAAGGTAAAAATATAAATTAATTGCAAACCTAGGACATTAGGTACCAACTTAAAACTTCTGTGTAGAATCTACTTTCAGCTGCTCTGTTATTTACAAGGAGCCGCCACAGCAGGCAGCTCTGCATGTTTGATTTGGCAGATTTTTTCAACCAGGTGCACTTCCTGATGTAACCACAAAGAGATTTGTGTCTCCACCCAGGATCAAACTGAGATCTTTGGCATGTTAGATGTAAACCTCCTTCTTTTAGCTGCTCCGTTTAGGGGTCACTACAGTGGATCATCTGTCTCCTTTGCTGTCTCCATCTCACTCCATCCTTACTGTCCTCCTCCTCTGTTACACCAACCCTCTGCGTGTCCTCCTTCACTACATCCATGAACCTCCTCTGTGGGCTTCTCTTTTCCCATATCCATTCCCTTTGTCCGCTATCCCTCCTCTGCACATGTTCAAACCATCTTAACCTTGTCCCTTTAAATTTGTCTCCAGCGTGTTAGGTGTAAACCACCCACTTAAAACAGTACACCAGCATATGAGCAAATAGGTTGAGGGGTGGCTCAGTAGGTACAGTAGTCGCCACTTGATTGGAAGGTCAGCTTCCCACGGCTTTACTGAGTGAATGGGTTAAATGCAGAGAGCAAATTTCGTTGCCGTGTACCATGACAATAAAGTTGTTGTTCTTCTTTTTCTAAAGACCTCTATCTATATGCAGAGAAAGCAGGCAAATCTGTAATCTGTAATATAGTTTGCAGTAAAGGAAATTAGTTTTATATATCCCACTTAAAACAGTACACCAGCATATGAGCAAATATGAAAATCTACATAGAGCAGGTAAAAAAGGTATTGAACACCTCACTAATATTTTGGATGGGTTGTTACCGACATCTGGTGAGAATTTCATTACAATTGCACTTTTAGAAATAAATTTATTTAGAAAATTGGTGACAATACTTATTATTTATCTCATTAAGATTAATCCTTTGACAGTAACTTGTTAGGTAAAAGATCAGGACTCTCAAATAAGACTACAAGATTCAGTCCACTGATGTCTGTGTGAAGATTTCATGCAGAGACCATTTACTGAGAAACCAAAGTGGTGGACTGACCAACCAGCCAGTTTAATAATAACTAGAACAGACTGCCATCGCCATTTATAGATACAGCCTCTTCTGCTGTTACTAAACTTGATTTATTGCCATTAAAGTCCCCAGTTACTGATCACACTGTACAAACAGAAAAAAGGCTTTCACAGAAAAGCATTATTACGATGGACTGACTCACTGCCAGTTCTCTCTCGCTCTTTTCTTGTTCTCTTCCGAGGACGAGCAGAAAAACATTTGTAAAAGCAAAATATTGGAAAAATTTAGGTCAGAAATATAATAATCATAATAAAAACCACAGTGGAGGCTCAGTAAAAGCCACAACAAAACTTCCAATAATTACAGATATTTGATTATTGATTACACAGTGGTCAGTTAGTTGGTTGAATTTTGGCCTTGTTAAGCTCTTTGCTTCTCTCTTTTTCTTCTTAGATCATAGTGAACGTTGGCAGCCATTTTGATCCAGCAACAAGCATCTTTGTGGCACCCAGGAAAGGAGTGTACAGTTTCAGCTTTCATGTTGTCAAAGTTTACAACCGGCAGACGATACAAGTAAGAACACAAACGTAAAAGCATCATGTAACACTGAATGGATCTGTTTGTTTCTCAAAGAAAAGTTAGATTTATTGCTGTTTTAAGGTTTGTGAATTAACAATAGACACAGGGGCGCTAAAGTCTGGGTCTTCTGTGATGTCCACACATTACCAGATGACCTGGAACCAGAGAAGTACTGACAGAGGTCCCAGGGAGGGGCAAATCAGAGAGTCTATTTCAAAACAGCTGTAATTCATTAACTGTTAGTGCAAGGTTTATGTCCAGCCCCTTGAATTAAAGCTAGAAGTCTGCTCTTCAGTCATTTAAAATGGATTCTACTGATGTTGTTACCGGAGAGAAATCAACACACGGAGGAATTGATAGTCAGGAACACAAGTGTCGAAAAGATCAAAATTTATTGCGTAATTGCTGATTATAACTAAGCGCTTAGGAGAAGAGAATACAACCAACGCCCCGTCTCTTCTGACACAGAACAGAAAACACACAGATTTTATACTGCACCCTTATAGCATGACACCCCCACTGACCTTGCTAACAGTACGTTTTTTCTCAACCTGATTTTTTCCAATTACATTGTTCCTCGTTATCTAGCTGTTGCTATGCCAGTGGGCCTAACTCCCTGACTCCCACATCTACACTCACATTCCTTCATACACTTCAAGGTCTGCTCCACTCCTCCTGCTATTCACTAAATATACTCAAGTCTCCTCTATGTGTACTACAATCTAAAACCTATTTAATATGTTCCCTAATCATAGCTATAGTCGTTGAGTGTGATTAATACTATATTTTCCACAATTCCCCCTTTTGAGGTCTCTTAAAGACCTCACATCAAAGACACATCAACTTTCCCTGCCCCCTCAGTTACACCTTCCAACAGAGGCATCATCACTCTCGCATCCTCCGGAGTCACG
>VURO01035490.1:53059-66330 GCA_015108175.1 Pelvicachromis taeniatus | reverse complement strand
ACAAAAAGATTTTTTTTTTTTAAAAAAAAATAAATGGTAAAAAAAAAAGAAAAAAAAAATTAAAAAAAAAAAAAAACAAAAAAAATAAAAATATAAAAAAAAAAAAAAAAAAAAGCTTTTTAGCATACATAATCCCATATTTAGTTCAGTCATAGCCGTGTGATACTAAGAAATGATTTCATTTCTAATTTAGAGCTATAAGAAAACCCAGACAACATTATTAAGCAGGGATAAATGTATAATTATGTACCTCCACACAGTTGTCGCACACTGAGCAGTGTGAACAGCGCGGTGGTCGGTAGAAGCGGCACGTTGAGCACCACTTCATGCGCACCTGGATGCCTTTGATCTCCACTGTCTTATAGAGTGGAGCACGGAAATCGTCCTCCTTGTCCTCATCCTCCTCCGCTGCAGACAACAGACACAATCTGATATTAAACTTGTATCATAATCACCTAATAATCATGTCACAGGGTCTCTTTAAATTACTTCAAAGGCAGTGAGTATTCCAACAAAGAGTCTTATTTTTTAAAAGTATTGCACATGCGTTATTGGGACGTGACATTTTACGTTCTGGAAGCTTACCTCTGGGAAAGATTCCAGGGTCCATAAAAGTGGCCATGCAGAAGTTGGCGAGGGTGAAGAGGAAGATTACGGCATTATATATAGGAATGACAGAGGAGAAATACTCTGACAACCATGGGCACCTGGAGAGTGTTAAGGAGGATGGAAACAAAATTACAGTTAGACAAGCTTCAACCAATCCCCACACTTAGTGGTAAGATGTGGAAAGGGAAAAAAAAGCAACCAAGTAACATTTCACACTCCATCATCAACTTCTTATAAGCTTATGTGCAAGCTAAGCAACTGCCCACAGAAGCTGCTCAGTGGCAGAAATAGGAGACTGTGCTTGTGTTGGGGAGGTGACAGGTGTGGCTGTGATAAACTATGAGCAAATGTTCCTGAAAAGCTGTCAACTTATTTTGAATGAATAAACATTAAAGGAACAGGAAAAAAAATGCATATGATGAACAATGCATGTGGATATTTAAACAAACATTGCTCCGGCATGTGCAAACACGTGTGTATGTACACACATGTAGGCCCTTTTAAAACAGTGTTTGATATGAAACAGATATGAATAAGAAACACTCACGTGAAGCAGAAGAAGAGTGTCGTGGCTCCAACAAGGAAAGTGGTGGCTGCAGACACCGGGACGTACCGGCTGGGTCGAAATGGACGGGGAGGAGCAGAAGCAACGCTACCTACTCCTCCCCCAACCCCCCCACTGCTGAAGCCAGGCATCAGAGATAGAGAGAGGGTGGAGGAAGACAGACAGAGGTAGCTATCTACTGTCTACCTGCTGTAAAGGGGTGCTTTCCAGGTCAAAATGGCAAATGTGGTGTTTGTCTGGGAGGAGGGGCCATAGCTACTGACTGGAAAAGATAATCAACACTATGCAAAGCAGCAACTAAAGGAAAACATGGGGGATTTTCTGTGTCCAGAAACTAAATGTCTCCCAGTACAAATATAATCACTTTTTTCGTTTTTACATAGCAATATACAAACTGCTATGTGTACAGCTTGTTGTAAATATTTAATTTGTGTGCATAATCTTAATAGAAGCTTATAAAAGCAAAACTATACAAGAGCAGTGTGATACAAAAATATGTATAGGTAATTCATAAATATTTTTGTATGGCTTTAATGGAACTGTATTTGGTGGAACAATATAAATAAATCTAATCTTCTACTGTTACTCCCTGGCACCAGTGCAACCATAACACTGCTATGCATACACGTGAAAGGACCAGCACTCACGTACACAACACTGGAGCAGCTCAGGATTTACATTAATGCTCCATCACTGGGCTTCAGTTTTGATTATCCTGCTCAATGAAAATGAAAAGACCAGAAAAATTATAGAGGTAAGAGGTAGTGGGTGTACAGCCAACAGGCTGAGAGCAGAAGCACATGGAGGAGAACAGGCAGAGGATTGAGCGCAGCAGCTGCTGATGACTTCTGTGATCCTCCCGAGAAGGCTTATTTAGGCACTGGGTGGGTGGAAGAAACTGAGGATAGTGGCAGGAAGAAGAGTTCCAGCATTTTAAACTTAGTCCACAGGGGAATATAACTGAACAAACAATTTCAGTTTAAACCAGTTGTGGGAAGCAGCTTAAAATCAAACTAAAGTTCAGCTGGGATTTGTTTTCAAGAAAGCTGCTATTAAAAAGAAAATAAAAATCATAAAAAAAAAAAAAAAGATGTCTAGCCTTTTATTTACTAGGAAAATAACTCAAAAAATCAAGTGGATTCCCCTGGATCTTCTGAGACGCCTGTCTTCAGTCTCCGTGTCGTTAAGGACACAAAACCACATGGAAGCCCCGGGTATATCACCGAGGTGTCACGACTTTTTGCTGGGATTGGGTCTCCCACCTCCAAATTCTCTGCAGATTGAGCTCTTTTCCCATATTGCATCTCCTAAAGAAAGCCACATAAAGCTTGGCTGTCACATGGTTGGATGCATCTCACACGTTCTTTCCTAAAAAAAAAACAAAAACAAAAAAACAACCCCCCCCCCCAAAAAAAAAACAGAACCCCCCAAAAAAAAAAAAAAGATCTTTGGCTCCTTTTCTTCTTTCACACTTGGGTTCTTTGTGCAAGCTGCTGGACAACCCTGTAAGAAAAATAAATTATACAAAAAGTCAATGAACAGAACAAAGACAGGACTAGAACAAATTTGTTTCAAATAATTGAATCAAGAAATTGAATTAAATCAACCAGTTAGTTCCCACAATACACCTACATTAATATTGCCAGAAAGTCTATATGACAAGATGAAGGCACCTCTAGCTGCAATTTTGCTTCACTTGAACCCAGCATGCCACCTACAATTTAGTAGTTTGAATCACACCTACCCCTCCTTGCTATCAATCAGACCCTCTGACCTGTACAAATATGGCAAATTTAAAACTTATTCATTATTTTTGTGTGTGTGTGTGTAGCTAGAAGAATATTTGTGATGACACAGCAGTGCAATTTCGCTTCATGACAAGAAGGTCCTGGATTCAAATCCAGTTTGGGACCTTTCTGTGTGGAGTTTGAATGTTCTCCCTGTGTCTGTGTGGGTTCTTTCCAGGTACTTTGGCTTCCTCACACAGTCCCAAGAAAAGGATGAGACTAGGTTGATTCCTAATTCTGAATTGAAGTCCTACCTGCCTTTGGGCACACCATTTAGCAAACCCTGGATTAGAGTAATGGGTTTTGGATAACCACTATTTTGCATTACATTTATTATCTTTGTCCTATGTGATCGCAAATTCAGTCTTTACACCTCTGACCGCCAACACATAATACATCTCATACCATAACCATGGAATGTGGAATTACCAAATATGATTGAATACATGTATACTACAATGTTTTGTTTCATTTTGCAGGTAGCCTTCAATGCATTTCCTTGTTAAATCACAGGCCAAAGGTCTTAGTTTGATTTCACAACAAACCAGACTCACTGACCAAGTTCCTGCTTTCTCTACAAGATTGCCTTAAGTAGTGTAGGCATTTCACCATAACCCTGTCACCACCTCAATGCCCTCAGGTTGTCAGATGGAAAAACTGAAAACAGCACACAGATACCTTGATCTGTGGTGAAGGTGCACGCCTTTCACACACACACAATCACGTTCATTTTCCTTAACTCCCGTAGAAAAACTAGTCTGTGAGTACACTGAAAACGGATCCGAAGCAACAGTGTAATCTGATCGTTTGGACACACCCCTCTGGTCAACAACCATCCGTACTAACAAATGGTAGAGAGAGGTGTCAGTAGGTGATATCCTCACTTGCCCCAAAACTACCCCCCGCCTCACACACACCGATATTATAATGCATAATGCATGCTAATCCTAAAATCTCCGTGTCGAGCATTGCCTATCATGTCAACGCAACAATCTACACATCGCATGCTACAACGTTAAGTGGCCGGTCAAGCAAATTCAATGTATTTTCCGAGTAACAGTGACACACTCGCACTTTATTGTTGCAGTCTTGTTTAAATCTACACCCCTAGACTGACTATGACTTCATCTCAAAATGAAACGTTACACATACCAACCGTTAAACAGCAGGCCAGGGCAGTGCTAGGATTCAGTCAAGAACAGCTAACGTTATCATAATCAGCTCCCAACAGTAAACCTCATCAAAATACACACACCACTGTTTTAAAACCAAAAGCCGCCGAGAAGTATTTGCCCATGCGACCTACAAAAACCGATTAAAACACGACCCACACTTGGAAATCACCAGATACTGAGAAGGTAATCAAACAGTGAGCTTTTACCTAGCCTCGAAAGTTTTTTTTTTTTTTTTGCGACACTGTATGATCCTTTACCACAGCTATAAGAGTTAGCTTAACACTAGTTACCTGGCTAGCATGGGAATAGATTTACATTAACAACTGACGAGACAACTGTGGCGAATTTCACCTGAAAAATTGCTAAAAAGAAGAGGTAAAACACAAACCTAATCTTGAACACCCGAGGTGTCTTGCCTGTAGGGTGTGGGTCGATTCAGTCCTCCTTGAGTTAGCCGCTAGCAAACTACTTAGCTCGCCTGCTAGGCCGACGTAGGAATCCCGGAACTAGTCCGTCAGCCCCCAGGTGGGGCAACCAACCAATCACAGGCAGGGAAGGCGTGGCCTCTGGGAAAAGAAAAACACTGTGCGTGATGGGCCATTATTATTATTTATTTATTTCACCAGAAGTAATTCTGTATAGATTAACCCTAAAAAGATTATGTATTATGTTCTAGGAACATGTGAGTACTTTCATAAAATGTCTAAAAAGACAATAAAGTATGATTTGCATGCAATAAACAAGCCCTGTGTTTGAAGCAGGAATATTACACTGTAAAGCCATAAATGTGAATAATGCAATTAGTTAAAGGATAAGGAAACTTGATGGTGGAATGAAGAAGTACTGGAAAGTATTCAAAGGAAGATGTTAGCAAAGAAAAAGGAAAAAGCTTATGACATTGGACACTAAGGAAGAAGAAAGGGACTTTGCTGGGCAGAAAGAATGAACTGGAAAGGATGTACAGCAGTATGGGTGATTAAGAATAGACATAGAAATGTACTTATCAGTGAAAGACTATATTGAGATGATAGAAGGAGATCTTTTAAGAGGACAGTTAGTGAATCATGGGTTGGTTGGGTTCATGGTCGGGGTGGGTTTACATCAGGGATCTGAAATGAGACCCTTGTTAATTGTAATGGTGATGGACAGTTTGACATATGAGGTAAGCCAGGAGTCTCTGCGGACTATGACATTTGCAGATGACTTTGTGATCTGTAGTGAAAGTATGGAGCAGATGGAAGAGAGCCTGAAGAGGTGCAGGTATTCACTGGAGAGAAAAGGAAAATTAATAAAAACAAGATAGAATACATGTGTATGAACAAGATGAAGACAGCTGTAACTGTGAAACTGCAAGCAGCAAAAAAAAAAAAAAAGGAAGTTTTGCTTGAAAAGTTTTCAAAATCTAAATTCACTGAAGTGTGGCAAATTCAACAAAAATGCTTAAAACAACCCACCTGAAACATACCTTGGGTGAAAAAATGCTGTTTAAAAAGAAAACAGCAGTCACACCAGATACTGATTTTTTTTTAATTAGTTTTATGTTCCATAAGTTATCTGTAAAAATATTTTAAGGGTACACCCACTTTACTTTAAGTGGTTTTACAGTTTCTTTTCCACAAAATTCACAATTCAGGTCCCAGATGGCCATCTCAACCACCCACAAAAGACCCACCTACGATTAATCCACACCCTGCTGATTATGACAAATGGTTAACACTGACATGCAGAAAATAGGTGCAAAGAAACACCACATATGGCAGGAAGGGAATAGAAAAGTAATTTAATAAAACCACCTCAGCCATAACAAAAACGTTCAGAAAAACAAACAAAATATTAGCGAGAAAAGATTCAGAGAATAAATGTATCCAGTATTATTTTTTGAACCACTTGGGTACATTTAAATATCTACATTTATTTATTATATACTTAGAGATCTTTGCACATATTATGCACCACAGTGTTTTTGTGTCTGCTTATAAATCATTTTCCTAATGTTGTCATACGTAGAAATGTATTTGCGTTGTTGCTGTGAAAAATTAAAAAGAGCATCTGGGTCACAAATGTACTTGGTGAGGTTTGGTAAGCTCGTATTTACAGAACAAACATTAAAATGACCTGCTACTGTAGTGCTCTCAAACAATCACTAGCATGCTGGTACTGTGTGTGTTGTAATGAAGCCAGGTTAGTGTTTTCCTTTCTTTTGTCAAAACAGAAGACACACTGAATAAAACATATGGAATTTCTTTAGGAAAGGTTATAAAACTGAAGTATTCTCAGGTTTGACTGCATTAGAAATTAGTTCATTAAGTGTTTTCCATCCTCAGTTCATTACGTATTGGGTATGCAGATAATTAAAGTGTTGTTTGTTAGTAAGAGAAACATACTGACAATGGCAGATAGTGTAATTAAAACAAACTTACACAACTTTTTAAATTTAAAAATTTATTACTCAAGAAAAAAAATTCTTAATGAAACAGATTATGAAGAAAAATATTTTTTCTTTTCTTTGATAAAACATCCTTTTCTACAGACATCTGTGCAGTGTGGTCTAGAATTTACAGCTGCTTTTAATTTCTATTAGGGATGCACCAACTCCCAGCTGATGCTAAAATTGATAATTAACACGGCTGGTGTGGAGATTGTTTTTTCTTACTTAATTCCATCTTCTTTGCCATGAAACCAAAAATCTTCAGTATAAAAACCGCTTCCATCATTTTATCTTTGAATATGTAGTAATTAAATCATAGAAATTTATGAAATAGGCTGAAAACTGGATTCACATCAACCAAAAAAAAACTTGGTGCATTTCAAATTTCAATACTTTGTTTTCTCTGTAATGTACAAACAAGACAGTCTTAAAATAAAAAGGTAACCCAGCAGGATGTCTTCCCCATAAGTCCTCTCCACTGAGGGTCTGCTTCATTTCATATCCATAAAGCGAATGTCCATGATGAGCAGAGTATGCCTGGGCAGGGGTCTAGGCGCTGGGGAGAGCACCTTCATCACCTGTGCCTGAGTATCTACGTGAGTCACCACAATAAAACCACACACGGGACTCTCCACTATGCCCTTTCTAGCACCTTCATCTCCGTCCTCAGCGCTGCTCACACTTAGGACATGGTACGTGAGGTCTCTTCCTGGAGTAACAGGCACCAGTTTTAGCTGTGTGTCATCCTGGGACATTCCCAGTGGCAGGCATGAGTCCGGGATGGATGGAGCGCCGATTTTGTAGATGCGGACGTCTGAGAAACGCACTTCGTAAGAAAAAGGGTAGAAGGTGACTCCACGGAAGCCGTAGAAATACTCGCGGATCTTCTCATCCCGAGTATCCCGCCGACACTCCTTGGAGCGTTCCACGACTCCCCCGGACTTGGGTAGAAGCACAACCCGCACAAAGTGAGGTAGGTCTCTTTTGAGTTCATTGTAGAGCCTTTCATGGTCCAACACCAGAACCACATCCACCTGAAAGGTTGACGCACAGTGGACCAGAGCCTGGTATCCAGAGCCCTTCACCCAGCCACAGGTGTTGATGATGCAGCCTCCTACACTGGCCTTCCTGTTCACTTCACAGCGCTGGGAAAACACTTCAGCCAGGCATGATGTCAGCTGCAAGTTGTGTCAAAAAGATTGAAATGCTCAATAGGCGAAGATAACGTACAACAAAATTAAAATTTTGTCTTCAGACCATATCATGAAGGGTCTAGACTCTTTCTTTTTTACCTTGTTGTAAAGTTTGATGTTGGTCCCTGGACTAGTAGAGCCAAAGTGGTAGACCAAAGGAGCCTGGACTGAGAAACCCTCCTCAACGTCTGCCGGACGCTCGATGCAGAGCGCTGACACTGTGCCGGGTACAGATACCTGAAGGAGCAGAATTTTCCTTTACTACGCAAATTGATAACTGTTTTTTGTTTTTTTATTAAAATTGAGGTCATCTACAAATATATATATGCTTACCAGGAGTGGCTGGCCAACCAAAATGTATATATGCTCTATTTATGCTTATATTCATATTCTGTTTTTCTCCTTTACTTTTCTCCTAATTTGTTACTATACAAATTTCTGTCTGTATTCTGCTACCGCTATCTATGTTCAGATCATTGCAATCATCATAGAGTATAATCAAATGAATAACATAGATATTTTATTAACAGACATAGTGTAATTTAAAAACTTTGACCAAACTGCTTCATATTCTATATTACCAACAAAGACACAAACACCTATCATCTTATTGTTTCAATGGGTATAGTCATTAGGTGATCCATTCATTAAAAAAAAAAAAAAAACTTGGTATTTTAAAATGTACACTGTTGTGAAAAAGTATTTTCCTACTGCCTGATTTCTTAATTTTTGATATATTTGTCATAATTACAAATTTTAATATTAGACAAAGGTAACCCAAGTAAAAACAAAAAAACAAAATGTAATGATGATTTCATTTATTAAGTAAAAAAAGCTATCCAAACTTACCTGTGTGAAAAAGTAATCTGCTCCCTTATCATGAACTGAATCATTAACTATGATTAACCACATTTTTTGGAAAGCTAAGCTCAATTTTACTAGTCACACCAAGGTCTGATTACTACAAGACCATTTAAATCAAGAAATATAGATCCTGTACGACAACGTGAAGTGGGCTGAGAGCAATACATCGTGCTATGATCTAAAGAAACAGTTGAGAAACAAACTCTCTGACTTTTATGAGTCTGAAAAGGGTCAAAGTCATTTCTAAGGCTTTGGGACTCTAAAGTGAACCACAGTGAGAGCCATTAGCCACAAATTGAGAAAACTTGGAATATTGGTGAGCCAATATTGGTCAGCCACTCCTGGTAAGCCAGGAGTGGCTGACCAACCAAAATTACTCAAAGAGTGCATTGACAACTCATCCAGGAGGTCACAAAAACCCAGAACAACAGAACTTAAAAGAACTCTAAAGAACTGCAGGGCTCTTGTCTTGTCTCAGTTAAGGTCAGTGTTTGTGTCAGTGCACCCCAGGGCAGCTGTGGCTACAATGTAGCTTGCCATCACCAGTGTGTGAATGGGTGAATGACTGATTGTAGTGTAAAGCCCTTTGGGGTCCTTAGGGACTAAGTAAAGCGGTATACAAAATGCAGGCCATTTACCATTTGACAATAAAAAAGAGACTGGGCAAAAATTGCATCCATGGGAGAGTTGAACTGAGAAAACCACTGCTAACCAAAAAAGCTCATCTCACATTTGGCAAAAAACAACCAAATAATCCCCAAGACTTTGTACAGATATTAAAACAGATGTCAGGATTTTTTCTCAAGAACTTGTGCATCTGATAAAATGGAAAAAGCAACATGGGCAGACCAACATGGGGATCATCACAGCTATAAAGCTAAATAAACAAAGTAGATGCTCTACATGCTTTAGCATCACTTTGCACAAAATCAAGACGACTGAGTCTGCAGGATGTAATGGGCAATATTTTAAATATCAGGCAATTGTTTGATATTTATAATGATAATTCCACTTGATCTTACCCCGCTCTGTCCAACATCCAGTTCCACGAATGTTGGCCTCCTTCCAACCCTCACAGCATAGCTGAGAAGCAGCCGACACACCGTTGACTTCCCAACATCTGTCGGTCCCACCACCATCACCTGAGGGCCAATTTATCATTCAGCATTAATCCAAGAAGCATTCATGGAATCTGACAAGTTCCTGAATGAAGTAGCTCCCCATTCAAACCTACCCTTGGTCCCCTCTCATTGTCGCGCTCTGCTTGTTTTCTCATCTGTTCAAGGGCTGCATGCGTGTTTAGGTAGAGCAGCATGGGCGTATCCTTGGACACATAGGCAACCTGCAGTGATGACAGCAAGATCATGGTTATTTGTGGCTTTGTCTTTTTTACTCAAAGTGAAACACACAATGATTTGACTAAACGTAACACAACAGACACATTTAAACTTTCCCAAATCTGCAAGGACTGCCAACCACGTGCATACCTCTGGCTTCCCATAAAGATTCACACTGCAGCCTTGCCAAGTGAAAACTGCAATCTTGGAGCCTGGTCCGAATGTATACTTTTTGTTTCGGTTTAGCTCGGAGCCAAACACCTCAGCCATTCCTGTGAGGAGTTCCAGCTCAACTTGTTCAGCTGCTTCCCCCGACTCCACCTCAAAGCGAAGCTCAGTCTCCTTCTCCAGGTCATACCTGGTGCTGGCCTTTCCAGCTACTGGAGCATCTTCACTGATCTTTTCCACCCCTTCTGTTGCCATGACTGTAAACAAGAAACTTTAGGTTGCAATAATTTGGCAGAAGTAGCATGCTGAAAAGAAAAAGCTGCATGAATATAAAGTAGTAATACAACAAAACATTGAACACAACTTCTCTGATAAACCAATGCTTAAAGTAAAGTACGTTAACACAGACCTTTTTAAGTATTTGCTAATTATAGTTACAAGCTAACTAGTGTTATAACTTTTTAATGACACCAATTTTAACTCTAGCATTGCCCTTCACATTACTTTTTATTTGGTGTCTGAACATTGTATGCACAAAGGATGACTTGATCACACAGAGTAAAAGATGCAATTGTTTAAATACTGTGTAAATAATGTGATCGGTGTTCTCCCTCTGCAGGATTGTTCAATCTCAGATAATGACATTTTCTGCTGGACCATTTTCGATTTCCATAAAAATGTTACGCTCCAGCCTTGCCAAGTGCCAATTTGGTCCATATTAGGGGTGTGTATTGGCAAGAATCTGGCGATACAATATGTATCATAATACAGGGTAGACGATACGATATATTGCGATACCAGACGATATTTGTGTTTAGTAGGACTAAATTTAATTAGGAAAACTCACAGTAAACAGTCCAAACTGTTAAATGCTTGACATGAGGCATCTGAAACAAAATCACTAAGTTTAAAATGAATGGAGAAATTAACATCTGCCTTATTAGAAGTCATGTCAAATAAACAAACAAAAAGTACTTTACTGAAATATCAGCTAAGGACCTTTGCGTTCAATCCCCATTCAGCCACAGCGTCAGTTAGTACTGCTGCAATGTTCACCTGTGTGACTGTCACGCATGGCTCGGGTTTGTAGTACATGAGACTGAAGGTTCCACTGGTCCGTTATGTGATATGCTGTAACAGTCACGTACGATTCAGTGGCTCTCGAAGTCCAAGAGTCGCATGTCAAAGCAACTGTCTCTGTTGAGCTGAGAGTCCAGCACTGTCACTTTGACTTCTTGGTACAACTTTGGCTGAGCGATGTCCGTGATGTGACAGGAACGGTGTAACGGGGCTCCAGCGTTATAATCATATTACGAAATCCTTTATTCTCCACAACACTCAAAGGGCGTATGTCTTTGCAAATAAAAACGAGTACTAACTGCGTTATTTTTGTTGCACGAGTTGAAGTTGATGGTAGTTTCGAAAAGTTAACTTCTTCAATTGTCCGTTGAGCGGGATTACCACGTTTCGTTTTAAAATTAGCATTTGACGCTACGTCGCTAGTTAGCTAGCAAATTTGGCCATCCATCCATCCATCCATCTTCCTCCGCTTATCCGGGGCCGGGTCGCGGGGGCAGCGGCCCAAGCAGACCTCCCTCTCCCCAGCCACCTCCTCCAGCTCATCCGGGGGAACACCAAGGCGTTCCCAGGCGAGCCGAGAGATATAATCTCTCCAGCGTGTCCTGGGTGTGCCCCGGGGCCTCCTCCCGGTGGGACATGCCAGGAACACCTCACCCAGGAGGCGTCCAGGAGGCATCCTTATCAGATGCCCGAACCACCTTTTAACTGGCTGCTTTCGATGCGAAATTTGGCCACACATTCACTATTCTACTTCTAGTTACGCTTCTACAGTTATCGCGAGACCTCGTTTTTCCGTAAACGTGAAGGCGGTTAAAAACTGCAAACAAGTGGCCGGAATTTGAATGTCAACATACAAAAGAAACAGTAAATGCATGTAATTTTTCAGTTTAAAAAATCGATAACACCGTTTATCGATTCAGTATCATTGAACGAAATATCGCGATATTTCGATGTATCGATAATTTCTTACATCCCTAGTCCATATATTTTCAGCATATTTATTTTTTGAAGTGTTTTCTATATATGAAGCTAAAGGTTCAGAGCAATCATAAAACAACATAACAAAAATTTGGACCATAAACGTTTTATGCAACTTGGATATAGTACAGCAGAAGGCACACGATAATTTGAAATGGAAAGACACTTAAGCGATATTATCAAAAACGACGGCGGCGGGATTAATTTTGGCTACCTGTAATCAAATTGCAAAAACACATCTGATTACAGACAATGATAGGTTCAAGTAAAGTTAAGGGGGAAACCAGTTAAATCAACAAACCAGCTAGTAGAGGCACGGCTAATTCGACCTTTCTAAGATTAGCAAAGGCCAAATGACTCCTTACAAACCCGCCCAGATGATTCTCCCAACGTCAAGCAAAAGTCTAAAACGTAATAATTTGTAATATATAAAAGTTACGCACCAATTTCAAAACTTATTGTAGAAAGAAATCAGTCCCGTGCTCATGAGGATGCGCTGAAGTGCTTGGTCGCGTGACAATGACGTCACATCCTGGCGAAACAGTATGTTCGTCTGCCAAAAACGGAAAGATTTTAATCCCTTGTTTGTCTGCTGTTCTTGCTTATAACGAAAAAAAAATATTTTTTTTCACAAACTACTTGGCTAACACTTTTTTGATAGCCAAGTAGTTTGTGGCTATCAAAAAAGTGATGGCCACAAAGTGATCATCAAAACGCGACTTGTTTATATTTGCTTAGCATGCGACACAAATATTTTATTTTTTTATTTCTCGATTTCTTTACTTAAAAAAAAAAACTGGCTCATTTGAATCAAAATAAGGTATGACTTGACACTTTTGCACAGGATTGTATATAAAGAATAGCTTTACAAAAAGCAACCCTTCTCTGTAACCTCAGTAACCAACAAAACCCAAGAGAGAACTCTGACTAATCCTGTTGTAAATGTAATTTAACACCCAACTAGAAGATAATTAAGTTATCTGCGGTAATCAAAATATTTTCGTCTGATTGAATTAAGGATTTTAAAAGCTCTAGACAAAACGCAGTGGTAGTTCACACAAACACTGCCCTTTCCGCAGTTTTACTA
>VURO01035490.1:22542-36834 GCA_015108175.1 Pelvicachromis taeniatus | reverse complement strand
AGTTTGTTTGTTTTATTCACAATAAACATATTCTAGAAACATGCATAGTTTTACGTTAACATCATATTTGTATAGTAACATATGACTCATTTATTTGGTATCAAACAGCTTACATTTTTATGCGTGAAGATCACAGGCCTAACTTGACTTGTGCAGATTTTTCAGATATTCAATATCTTTTTTATTTCAGTGTGAAGAAAAAGGCAGCATTTGTTGTATAAAATGCAATTTTTTAAAAACAGATTTTTGTCACTCTTCAGAGAATCTGGACTACAACCACAAGCAACAATCACATGTTTTAAATACGAACAAGGCGAACTGTGAAAGTTGTGAATAATTATTTACATGGAGGCCAGACACAATGTGTGAAGTTGGAGACAACTCAGCTAAACTTCTTTTTGTGCGCACATGTTGCTGTTTATGTACGTGCACGTGTCCTTGCACTAGCAAACAGATGCGTGAGTGTGTGCATCATCATCCTCATCATTATCATTAGCATGGTGAGAGTATCTGGTGAGGGGGTGTGCTGATTCCGGGACACATCACATTTTCATCCCTGGTGTGCTCCCCGTTCTGCCCTGAATCATACCTCAGCCCCTCCTTCCAAACCCCCGCACACACGCACACACACATCTCGGCAGCTTATTCATCCATCTCACTGTATATGTAATGCGACCTGATATAGCTGCCTTCTGCACATGTCGAGAAAAGCGGTTGGCTTAACATAGCCGGGGCTGGATACCTTGAACACACACTGTGTCTACTACACACACTCACACAGATAATAAATATCCCCTTCATTGTATGAACAAATGTCCTCACTTTTGCACAAGTCCCTCATTTTACTGGATGAAATATTCCATGCAGAGCCCTTATTCAATAGGTTATCAATTTCAGACATGCTGAATGACTTGTTGCATTGTATTACTGTATGTTTTGTGCTTTGCTACTCAAGTTTCTGCTTTCTGCTTTCATCTGATTACGGTGTTTGTGTAAATTCATTATTGATTTTTTTGTTATTTTTTATCATCCTTAGAGAGCACTTAGAGTGAGATTAGAGCAAAGACAAGAACAAAGAAAACTCCCACTCACTTCTGTTTAATTATTTCTTTAATTTTTAATAAAACAAAGCACTTCCATAACAGCTTTTTCTTTTTCGTCAAAAAACAGACTCTAACAAATGTCACAGTATCTTTCATGTTCTGTTCTGAAACTCACAGTCATCATCAAGGTTTGGTTTCAGATTTAACATGTGGGGTCACAGTTAGGTTTCAATGGTCTTAAACAACACACGTACACTTTTCCATAAACACATACTGGGGTTAGAAAGGTTCAGCTTATAAAGAGAAGAAATGGTTCAGAGTGTAAATGTTTCAATATCAGAGTCTGCATGCGGTTTTAAAATGCAGCTCTTGCTCTTTTTTTGTGCGTGTGTGTATGAAGGATATTTTTTTCAGATTTCAAGGTTAGAAAAAAAAAAGCACATACAGACATGTAAAATAACAAAAAGCAATATCAGGTATAAGTGTAATGAAATAGGACTTCTGGACTTCCACTCAACATGCATACAGGCACTCATTTCTCTAAGATAGATGAAGATCTGTCTCTTCCAGACTTTTCTAGACTCTCTTAATCTACATTACTTAAGATTCACTCACACAACCGCAACAGAAAACTGAAACACACACACACAAATCAGTTAAAGCTTCACGTCTGGGATATCTAAAACTTTTACATTTATAAAGGGCAAAGTGATAGTAGTGGAAATCAAGAGGTGCATATTTAATTTGCTTGCCTTCCTTTTGCAGTCTAAGCATCTCTTCTATCTTCACAAACAGCTGTTTACTACAATCAAAGTACAAATCCATCTAGTCTACAATACAGTGTGCAGGGATGCGTATGTACAGTGATGGTGTGTGGCATTTACAGATGGTTTGCTGGCATCTCTGGGATCACACAAGGTTTTCAATCTGAAGGAGGAAGGTTAGTCACTCCTGGTTGCATTTAAGTGAACACCTCAAACTGCTTTACTTCTCTCCTCCCAGATCTCTCTTGTTAATCCACATCTTTATCCTACTTCTGGTAGTGCCAAATAATATTCCTTTAATAATGTTAGTGATAACTGAATGGTGAGTACTAGTTAATATAGAAAAACAGCTGGATATGTTTTACAACGCCTGCGCTGTTTACAGCTGTGATAGAAAAAAAAAAGACGCCACCAGCTGCCTTTGTGTTGTCACTGTCATTCAGCTTCTATGATGTCATCCTTTCGTTTTTAAAGTCTGTACTACGAAAGATCAGATATTTCATGATCAAATGTGTCTTGCTCTACATCAGCTCAACTGACCTGGCACTTTTAAGCAGCTCCCTGCTGTCTTGGCTGTCTCCTGCTTCAGTGTAGCACCCCTTGCATGTTGAGGAGGCAACTGAAAGACTCAAGATCCAGGTTTTTGTTAGAATTAGAAAGAGGAGTGGGAGAAATCAGAGAAAGAAACAGGTAGAGAGGAGAAAGGAGTTCAGCTGAAAAGGAAATGGAGGGAGAATACGAGTATGGTGAGGCTGAGGAAGTGGAGTGGGCGTGGAGTGATGGCTAGAGAGGAAAATGAGGGGAAGGCTTGGTCGTCATAGCTCGGGGCACAGTCCAGCTCAACACAGCGGACAGAGGAATCCTCATTGCCATAGTTTTCCCAGTATTCTACTGGGTCCAGTTTGGGGAGGGCTGCCTCATCAGCTGACAGTTCATACTTGGAGGGGAACTGAGGCTTGACTGCAGGAAAAGGGAATGACTTCACTGTTTCTGAGCTCTTCTGGTGCAAGGACTTTGATTTGGATTCGGGTTTGTTCTTGGAAAACCACCAGCGGGTCTTGGTACTGAAGGTGGTTGTGGTGGATCCAGCCAGAGAGCCGGGGTCAGGCATAGGGCAGAGAGCGAAATCCATTTCCCGGAGGAATCGGAGGTCCTGACCACGACGTGTAGATGGGGAAGTGCACATAAGGTCAGAAGAGGAGATGCGGGCCTTGCGGAACCACTCCCAAAGGGGACGTGCCTCACAGCCACAGGACCAGGGGTTACCGTTGAGGCGGAGGAACTGGATGTCTTGGACATCTTTCATGGTCTGTCCAGGTAGCTCAGCCAGGGCGTTGTTGAACAGGTAGAGGATGGTAAGACGACCAAGGTCACGAAAGGCCTTGCGGTTGACCTGCCTGATGCGATTGTCATGCAAAAGGAGACGGTCCAGGTTGACCAGACCCCTGAACACATTTTCAGTGAGGGTACGGATACGGTTCCCATGCAGGAACAGATGGGTGAGGTTGACCAGATCAGAAAAAAGGTCATCATGCAGAAAATGGAGTTGATTTTCCTGCAGCAAAGTCAAAATACAAGATTTAGTGCTGGGAAAAAGTGAAAAGTAAAAGCTGCCTTTAAGGAATTACTGAACATCCAAAGTTTCTCTTTGAGTCAGCGATCAGTATGAGCAGAAAAAAAAATTAATAGAATTTATCACCTCCCTCTGTTTCTAGTTAGAATTTATGTACACGTGAGAAGTGATCTGTTTGAAAGTAGCTTTATAACACGAAGAAGTGACCTGCATTGTCTGAGTCACACTGAATGTGGGATGTGTTCTCTTTAATTCCCTGAGAAGGCTTCTTGGCAGGCAGTTATTGTCTGATTGGAAGAGAGTTTAAATTCAGGAACAGATGAGATCTCACTGTTAGCTGCCAAAAGCTGACGGCAACCAGAAAAAAATAATACACACGGAATCTTTGCAATCTCATTTTCAAAGCATTACAATGAAATTACTTCCTGTTATATTGTATTTTTACTGTACTGGTTTTGAAGTGATTTAATAAGACTATGACTTTAGGTTTTCTTTTTCACTTATTTTATATAAAATTAACTTAAGGTTGAATATGAAGGGTTATAGTAATTTTCCTGCCATCTAGAAGTGGTGAGTGTGTCACCTTCCTTGTCATCTATATTTCTATTTTAAGTTTGGATTGATATTACTTCCTCTGACTTACAGATACACTTGCTGAAAGGAAATGTATGGACATGTTTTTTTTTTACTCTTTATATTATTAGAAGATCTGACAACTACTCACTTAGCTTACACAGATTATTCTCTGTATTCGGTTTATAGTATTCAAATAAATCTATCGTTTTTGCTCAATTATGTGATAGTTTAAGTGTTTTGTTTTCTGCTCAGTGGTGCTAATTTCCTTTGTAGATATACATTTTCTGCATCTTTTCATTTTTACTTCTTATTTTTGTCTGCATATTCACATCTGTGGTGTGTGCAACTCAGTGGCCCTATTTATAAGTGATGCTTCAACACGTGCAACATGAAAGCATCAGTGTGCATGTGGGTGTGCAGCCTGCACAAGCTTTAAATCAGTTCTGCAACACAAGTAAATATAATCATTTTATACACCCCTGGTCACACCCATGTATTATTATCCAACATCTAACTGTGAACGTACTGCTCATCTTTTAGGTGTGTGTGTGTGTGTTATCTTTACCTGCAGATAGAGAAATTGCAGGCTGTACAGCTTGTGGAAGAGATCATGGGGGAGAGTGGCCAACTTGCAACGATGCATATGCAGGCTCTGCAGCTTCTCCAATCCCCTGAAGGCTCCACCTTCCAGGTGACGCAGTGAGGGGTTGTCACCCAGATCCAGCTCTTCCAGTACCCTTAGGTTACTGAAGGCTCCAGCCTCAATCCATGTGATGTTGTTTCCATATAGCCAAAGCACCTGCAGAGGAATTCGACAGGACAATAAAGAAAAATAAGAATAATGGCATGAGAGAGGAAAAATGAATTTCTGCAAGGAATAGCTATAAATAGTGTTGTCACTCTGCTCACTTGTGTCTCAAAGCCGAAAGAGTCTGCGCGAAGCTCTGTGATGCGGTTGTTCTGGAGGAAAACACGTTGTGAATTGTAGGGCACACCGGCCGGCACTATTGTAAGGTTCTGGGACTGGCAGCTGACCGTCATGGGCGTAGGGTAACACACGCACAGCTTGGGGCATGCTGTGACCCCGCCCGGCTTCACCACCACCAGCCACAGAATCAGCCACAGGGTTAGTCCACCTGGAAAGAGAAGAAAAAGACAATAGTGGCATAAGAAACCTGCAGAAATAGTGGTTTGGAAAAACGTGCACATTGTGTGCGAGTAAGAGTGACTGGCAAAGAAAAAGAGATTGGCACCATTTCTTTTTCTTTTTGTCTGTCTGTCAAAGCTTTTGTTGTTGTCAGTGATTCCTTTTAACATCACTGTGCTCTTACCCGTGACCTGTTGATGGATTCAGAACCTTGGGCTTCATATATAATTCAGTAGCTTACATTACAAAAATCAATCACCCATTCATATCCACCTTATCACTTTACCTAAGTATCAGTGGATTTTGTGACATGGTTACATAACTGTGGATTTCAGCAGTTTAGGCTATAAATTAGCCACAAGTCAAAATATTTAAGAGGCAGAAAGGAGAAACACATTGCCTCCATGCGTTACATTAACCCGGTTTTCTACTTCTCAGGCTGTTTCGACCAAAAGGATGTTTCCGCTGAAAGGTTGTGGAGGGCACGCGTAAAACCAGTAACCAAACCCGGATTAATTTCGGTTCCTATGATTAATTTAGCAGCTTCTTGGCAACGCTCAGATTACGTTGCACAAAAAAGTGCGTAAGGCGGGAAAAGTACATGCGTTAAATATTAACGAGGTTCCTTTTCATCTATTGTGCGCAAGATTTTCCAGCGTCTCACCCCTTGACCTCTTAACAAGTTGGACTATTAGCCGCGCTGGACGCTGACAGACAGCTGGAACTGTAGCTCTGGGGTCAAATAGGACATATTTCTTTCCTATTTACCCTTACGCCTTTAACGTAAAGAAAAAAGTTACGAATTGTGCGCGCACCATCTCATGCTTTCATCTCTCCATGCGTAAAACAGCATGGAGAGGAAAAAGCTTTGACCACGTGTAATAAGTAAATTTTTATGCAAATCATAAAATCTGTACCCCAGAGTGAGCATCCCTGACACTTTTATATGCTACGTTTCTTGAACTCTCATAATGTGTAGCTGACATATACAGTTTAGAGTCATAGTAAACTATTTAGAAAACAGACTGACTGCGCGTAAAGCGAAGTCTACACTTTGTTTTCTGTCTAATAAAGGCTGCTTATCCCCAAAATGACACGACAATATTCCCAGAAAACACTTGTCGAAATCTTAGAGAAAGTGTCCAAAGGTAAATTAAAAGGTGCCAGCTATAAGCACATGATTGTACTTGCAGAATCTGCAGATGCAAAATGGTGAGGAGCTTACCCTTGTAGTTGCGGGCATTGGAGCCCCTCACGGTGCGACGAGTTTCCATCTCGAACCAAAGCCGAAAGCGAGTTAGCCTGCACGGCGTGGAAGTGCCTGCTTGATGCTATCTCTGCTGAGGTTCAGCTCTGGTGACCGAGTCACTGCGGCTTCATGCAGTGACGTCCCGGAGTCCCGAGGAGCTTTTTATCCCCGTGGCCGGTCTTCGCCCACTGCCGTGGGTAGCGGAGGATCCTCTACGTCAGCCTGGGAGGAGGAGTAAGAGTTACCGGAGGAAGCGACTAGAAAGGCAATGGCAAAGCTTGCCACTGTCATCTCGGCGGCAGAGCTCTGCTGGCTGTCAAAAGAAAAATAATATAATTCATCAATTATCATTTATTATGCTGAGATAATGAAACACAACACAAACCAGAAATGTTATAATTTCGTTATATTTTCTTTCTGAGTATTTAATAAATATTCTAACCTTTCCCCAACGTTTAATACAAATATCCAGTATTTAGTCTATTACAATAATTTCTTTGTTAATCGTTTAAGACAACTCTCAGTGTGGGAGGATTATTTGAAATGAAAGGTAGGTGGATTGGAGGTGGATGGAGGTGAACAAAAAACTAATTACTGGGGGAAAAAATTAAGAATTATTACTGCATGACTACTGCACATTAAACGAATTTGTGTGTAGCCTCGTGGCACATTCTATCAGGGAGGTGGAGGTGGGAAAACTCATCTGGCCTTAAAGTCAAGTTATCGTTTCTCTTCTTCGGCGTAGGCCAGGTTGGAAAGAAGCCGATAGACGCCTACAGTTCAGAATAACAGATGAACATGAAAGGGAAACCCAGCGGTGGAGCGAAATCATCTACCACAGCATATGACCTGGTTATATTAGTGTGAAAGAGAGATAGCACCACTGACAAATCGTAGTAGTACAACACCTGCACATCAGGCTGCATTTATTCACACCAATCCTCTTTGTAAATGTCACATTTACCAAAGCAATGCATTATTAATCCTCCAGTGGACTGATGTAACGTGGGTTTTCTTTGCGCTGTGGATGTGAATAAAGATGATGGAATGACTACCAGTAACAATGACACGGGGACACAGAGTGTCCATTTGACTGAAAGGACCCATAAGTCGCATGGTCGAGCCAATTTTGCAGAACCAATGATTTGCTAGAAACGGCGCGATGCAGCGCGCACGGGTGGGACGTGGGATGGATGGAAGGGGACATGGAGTTTTATTTTGGGTTTTTTTTTTTCCATGAGAAATTAACTGTGTCAGGGCAGGGGTGGGCAGGGTTTACTCACAATGAGTCCTTCCTTCGAGGCACGGGTCAAGCCCAGGTCCAGCACGATGCGTATCATCTGTTCCCCAGTGAACACACGCTCACCAAAACCTGCTCCGTGAAGGTCATTTGTAACTCCAAGCTGTGAGCGGAGCGCAGGCAATAGAAGCCTCCCGTCTGGAATCACACGATTTCTTGGCTTCAGTGTAGTGATTGGGGGAGGCAGCTCAACAAGGAGGCATTAGTGGCCTCAGCGGGGGTCTGTGGAAGAGATAAGGTCGCGTGTGTGCACATGTAATGCACACAGGGTATTCTTGGCCTCAGGGTGAGTGGGGGAGGCTGCCAGCTCACCAACAAGTGTCCATCTTCATGTGTGTGTATGTTTGCCCACCTGCATGTGGGCGGCTCTTGGTGCCCCTTCTACAATAATAAGGCTGACACAATTTTTGATTCATTCTTGTCTGTGTGCGTTTACATCGGCGCTCACCTCAGACTTACCTGAGTATGTGTGTGAGATGCCAAAGCTATGGCCCATGTAATCAGAACAAAAATATTAAAGTGGATAAATGTATGCAAGGACATACACACAGGAACACATCCAACTCCATTCCCAGATACATTCTCTCACTTGCCTGCTGTGTCAAAGTGAATCACTGGAACGCTGGCATTTGAACTGGTGTAAACACAGCATGTTCAAAGGATCTGTCCTGATCCTAAAAAAAGTGTTGGTGACTCTGTCCATAACCCCCACTCACACATACAAACATACACAAACAGCTGAAGACCTTGTGTGAGGACTGAGTGTGGATCTCTGCCCACAGGGTGAAAATTCAAGAAGAAACTCCTGAAACTTTGCTTTCGTGGATTCACTCAAAGTTTGTCTCATTTACGTCAGGCTACATGTATTTCTCGACCTCTTGTTTCGGGGGGAGGTTAAGCTTATCATTAAAGACGTCTCAGGACCTAAACTGCCCCATGAGGTATTGCTAAAAGTCATTTGAATTTGTCAAGATGGCTAGTCCAAGAATCGTTTTCAAATCTCTGCCTTTTAATGCACTGTGAACTTGAAAGAAATGTATGAATCAGACAAAATGTGGGTGTCTTTTGGGACAGAAAAGGTCTGACAAGACTTAGCTAACGAGACAATGAATCATTTGATATTTTGTTTCAGTGTCAGTGGAGAAGCTTCAGCGTTTAAAGTTCATGTTTTGTGTAGTTGTGTAATTAACGTGATGTATCTGAAATCAAATTAACTGCAAAACTTGCAAAATAAGAGAAATCTAAAGTGTAGTTGTATAACTTGTGGTTTAGTCACTGATAACTGAAGTGAAAAGTGGTCCTCTTTAAGACTAAAAGTATGTGGACATGGAACAAGCCGAAATCACGACTTCATCTCATACAAACATAATTTCTTTTACTTTTAAACTCTGATTTGAAAGCCTCTGTTTAAGTGTTTGCACAAAATCTCATAAACAACCTTAAGGAATTTGCTTTCATTCAACTTCACAAAGCTGTTAGGTAACAACCTCTCACCCTCACTCTTTTAGTTCCAAAAGTATGCAGTTTAGGCCACAATGACCTTGAGAAGCTCATAGGATGCGTTTGTAATATGCACTCAGTCACGCTTTTGCACTCTAAAGCTCTGTCAGGTGAGTTCTACATCAGTTGGCCGATTCTTAGTACCGTATAGCCCTTAATACTTCACAATTCATCCTGCTACTTCTACCAGCAGTCACATCATCAATAAACAGTCAGGGCCCGGTTCCACTGCCCATGCCATAAAACTGCCTCCACCATGCCTAACAGATGATGTGGTATGCTGCTGGTGAGCTGTTTCTCTGCTTCACCTTCACCTTTCTCTCCCCATCATTCTGGTACAAATTGATCTTGGTTTAATTCGTCACATTTTTGTTTTGTTTTTTTGTTTCTAGTCTGGCCTCATTCTTGAGTGTAACAAGTGGTTTGCACCTTGTTTTAGACTGTCTATATTTACATTCATGCAGGGGTCTCTTGATTGCAGACTCTGGTGATAATACATCTTCTTCCCCTAGGGTAAGAAATTCTTTTTCTTTTTGGATACAGGTCCTGGTATTAGTTTTTTTCTGGACCCAGACTCCTTCCATCTTTTTGTTCCTTTTTTGCAGGAAAAGGAACAAATGTTTCTAATAAGAAATCATTCTTAATGGCAAACTGAAACTGGGGTGTGGCTTTTTTGTTGGGGTCACCGAGATTAGCTGAGCCTTTGCTCATTCCTGGTTGTGGCTGTAACACACCTACTAAATATTGAAGTCAGACACTTGGAAATCACATCTCGAGATTTCCAAGTGTCTCGAGACACTTAATGGTAATGGTGAAATAAAGTTTCACCATTACTGTGATCCCCTTTGATAACAAGAAACTAAAGCGACAGATGACAGACTGTATCAAACCAAAGTGCATCAGCCTGAGGTGTAGTGATTTAAATGCCTTTGTGGTTTTGTTCAGAGGCATAGTGTCCAGATACTTATGGAAATCCATTATCTGTATAATATATAATGCATGTAATGAAAACGCATACAATTCAAGTAAGCAACTTTACATTAAATGTGAACTATTATGCTCATTTCTAACTTAACATTTTTACTCATGGACTGCAGTAAGCATGATTTAAACATCATAAAACTAATTCAGCTCATGCTCAGTCTTTTTGAAGCTCTTCAATTCATCCAATGTCTTGAAACAAGTTGTTCTAAGGTCCTCTTCCTGTAAGCCAACTTTTCTTTAGTCTGAATGCCTCTCACAAACAAAAGATTTGAACAGCAGGTGGGTGGGGCTGCTGTGCTCACTGCCAATGCTGTACGCCTGACATGACCATATTAAGGACATCTGCTGTCAGTGACATCACACAGAGACAAGAGGGACAGGAAAGCCTATAAGGGAAAGTGAGGCTTGGATACTCTTTTTCTGTAAAAACTGTGCTGTCGTCATCAATATATCATGGTAAATATAACTTATGCCTCGCATCGGTTTGCTTACCTTTGTCTAAATTCTTAATATTGCAGTTTGTTACTTGCTTCATTGCGGAGTCTCTTGTTATGAGGTAATCATTTCACCAAATGTGTTGGTCATTATAATTCAATAGAACTGGCTGAATTTTCAGCCAATTTTTGAATCCTTTCATTTTTGATAGAATTTCTAATTTGAATTGTGCTTTTTGCTGCTGGGAAGAAACTGTCCTTTAATCTGTTGGTTTTAGCTCTTATTGATTTGAATCTTTCACCAGAGAACAAGGGGAAAAGTGGGTGATGTCTTGGGTGGGTGTGTCCTTTACCTGGCCTGCAGCTGGCTTTCCTGTGGAGTCAGTCAGTGTGGGAGGGTGCTGTCGATAATGCGCTCTGCCATCCTCACCATTCATTGCAGGTCACTTCTATTCTCTCCTGTGATGCTGGTGAACCCCAGCATGCAGCAGTAGTCAGAAGGCTCTCTGCTGGTGACCAATAGAAGCTGGTCAGCAAGTGATGATTGAGGCAAGTGTGCTTTAACTTCCTCAGGAATTAAAGCCTTTATTGGGCCTTCAACACCTGATGGGAGACGTGTGTGTTCCACGTGAGGTCAGGCAAGATATGAACTTAAAGCTCCTTGCTTCCTCCTCATGTGTGCAGAGGACAGAGGGCTCAGTGTACTTCCTGAGGGCCGTTATCATTCCCTCAGTTCTTGTAGAGCTTAACTTCAGAATATTCTGATAGCAGCAGTCTCTGAGAGGCCTGACCTCCTCCCTGTTTCATCATTGTTTGATATCAGTCTTACTGTGGTGCCATCATCAGCAATAATATGACCACAAGCAGGGGCAGATCTAAAGACATTTTCTTAAGGTGGCTTGGAAATCAAACAGGGAGGCAAAATCAAAGTCATTTTTTACACATATGCAGGTAATAATAATTATGTAATATTACATTACATAATGTAATTATCTATGGTTAAAATAAACCAAACGCTGTAAGTATACACGTATTTCATAAATATAGTCTCTAACTTTGTTATTTTCTTCAGCCCAGATAATAAAACATTTCAGTTACATGAAATGAGAATTTTGATTTTATGTGCTGTATAGCCTAAATAATAAATAAGTATGTTGCCCAATAAGTATAAAATCCAGAAAGCTACACAACATGGGCTGGTTCATTTACAAACACAAGTCTAAACTTTATTTCTAATAAACTTATCAAATTATTGCTTAAATTTGCACAAAATGACAGAAATCTACACTGTCATTAACACATATTTCACCATAAATTTAAACCTTCTTTTCCATGATTCTTGGGCGAAGCCTCTGGGGTCCAGGGTACTACTTTGCATTTCACCTTTAATGTTTTGTTGTTGTTGTTGTTGTTTTTTTGCCTTGCCTTGTTTGGTATCATTATTTTTAGCACAATCTCACCTGTATGGTGTTTACAGTTATCTTTTCTTTGACATACTTTATTAACACAACTGATCTGAAATCACAAAAAACATTACAACTGAGTAGGAAAACAAGTTTCTTTTTTAATGTAAAAACCACAAACATGTTTACTGAAATATTTTCAGAACTTGAAATGCAAATATCAATTGTAAAATTAAAAGATTTATGCTTCAATTTTGGAAAAAACTAAAGTTATATGCAACAATTTACCTAGAAATGCAGTTTTGATCGTTTCTTCCCGCAATAAACACGACAATAGCATTCAGAAAAGAGCATCGTGTATATATATATTTCTTAATCATAACTCTGGTTTTAGTGGTCTGTTGACAAAATTTACAAACTGGCATATAATTTGAAGTCCAAATTTTAAACACAAGTTGAAATGAAGACTCAGCCTGGCTGCAGCTTGTTGCTATGTCATCTTAAATCAGTCATGCAATATATTTACTATTAGAATTTATATTCAGTGCTAATTGTAGCCAGGCTCAAAGTGGTAATGCTGGCTTATTTTAATAAACAGCATTGTGCTAAGTGAAAGTAGGGTGGCACTAGATCATTTTAGGGTAGCACATGCCACCCCTGCAGATCCGCCCCTTTTTGTCCATGTCTGATGTCCCATTAATTGACTCGTGGCCCTCACAGCTTTGAACAGTTTGTTTTGTTTAGTGTTGCAACTCAAAAACTGAGCATCAATAAGCTCAGAGTAGATGATGGAGCCTGATGAGCCACTTATTCAGTTTCATGCATAAATTGTTTTCCTATTAGCTGCCATAGCAGATGGGAGACAGCACATAAAGGCTGACAATGTGAGGCCTTTACATGTTTTTCTCTTGTTGGACCAATCGCAGAGAGCAACACAATTTAGTTGGCACAGTTTGAGGTCGCCTATTAAAGCTGTGTGTTCATATAAGGCATCCTCTGTCTCGAGAACATATTCATATTGATTAGAATGTGCTCGCACACACACACACACACACACACAGTACACACAATTCACCTCATTAACAGACAGTCTTATTTTTATCTTCCACGCCTCCCGCCCTCACTCCTATTTCTGCCATTCATTTATGCAAGTCTGTATTTTTAAATTGGCGAGATGCTGAGGATGTGATCATCAATGACGCAGATGCAAGGATGCAAGGGAAGGACCTGTCACCATGTGCACACACACGCATGCACGCACGCACGCTTGACTTTGTTCAGTTGCATCAAGTTTTATTTTTAATTTCGGGGCACAGCAGGTGTGGGGGAGTGTCCCTGTTATTTCAGGTGCCAGAGATTTCCCCCCAAGTATTCTTCCCCATCTGAAATCTCCTCACCACTTCCCACAAAAACATGGCAACTGCCACCCGGACTGCCAACAGTATGACTCTAGAAGTCATGCTGTCCTCCAAGGCTGCTGTGAATCCTGCAGGTGTGAAGTGATATCAGATCTGTTTTCCACAGATTGAGCACAACACTTCTCTGACATTAACAAACTCACATCTAACAATGTTTTAAGAACATGAAATGATACATCTTGTATAATCTGAGTACTTGTCTGTTTTGTTTCATGCAAACATGCGCCAACTTCTTTGTCATAAAAATGGCAGCTACATTGCTCGAACTGCCGTTTCACCTCTGACAGTACGCTCAGGGCTTTGGAGTGTGTGCTGGCAGCAGATAATGCACCGTCTACCCTTAGAGGTCTGTTGTAAGTCCATTTTAGGTTGCTGTGTCATACATTGTGCTGGCCACATGTTTTGTGCATGTCCCGAATTTCTGAAGCTTGTCGTATTCAAACAAAGGCAGTTTGAAGCCAAGGATTCAGAAAAGCGCTCAAAGTGGTTCAAACCTGTTAGCTTTGATGTCTTAAACTAGCAGAATAGACACATTTGATTTAATCCCACACTGGGAAATTCACTTGTTACAGCGGCACATGGACAGGAAGAAAAAGTGAATTAGAGATTTATTTAAAAATAAAAATGGAAAAACAATAAACAAAAAACCCTTTTGCTGTCAGGCAACCACAGAGCCATCACATGTTTGAAGCCTGAATACTCCTTTTTACACATGGTTATTTCACTTCCTTAGCCTTTCAGCGCCATAAAGATGGGAAAAACGAAAGGTTTGTCAAATTAAAAAGAAGAAGAAAAAAAAAAAGAGGAGCGAAACATGTGGAACAGAAGCCAAGTTATTCTGGTTTCGTGTCTAAAGATTACATCTCCCTTGAGCTTGGTAAATGGTCCTCTCTCTCTCTCA
>VURO01035490.1:0-10206 GCA_015108175.1 Pelvicachromis taeniatus | reverse complement strand
AATCCTTTTATTTAAAAAAAAAAAAAATAAAGATGTAAAAAAAAAAAAAGAAAAAACAAAAAAAAAAAAAAAAAAAAAAAAAAAAAAACAACCAAAAAAAAAAAAAAAAAAAAAAAAAAAAGAAAAGGGGGGAAAAAAAAAAAAAAAAGAGCAGACAGAACAGAAAGATTTCATTATTCTAATAACTTGTTACAATGAGGTGAAATGAGGACATAGTAAAAACTAAAGTGCCTGCAGCATTTGGTACTGTCTGACTCATTTTTGAAACAAGAAGAAGAGTCAAAGAAAAAAAAAAAAACGAATACAGTTCAGTACTGTGAAAAGGCCTCTGTTATGTTTCATAGATGTCCCTCAGTTTGAATTCAGGGTACAAACACCCTCTCCAATTTTAAAATTAGGTTTTGAACTTTCCTTTTTGATCAAACTTACAGTTTAGACTGGAGACAAGTGACAGTGAATCCTGCCTTAGTTATGCTGGGGGGGGTTCCCCCACTCACTCTGCATTTACCGGTAATCATTAGTTATTCATCTCTGGCTCTCATCCACAGTGTGTCTTTTATCCTGTCTTCCTCCCCTTACACCCAACTGGTCACGGCAGATGACTGCCCTTCCCTGAGCCTGGTTCTGCCAGGGGTTTCTTCCTGTAAAAAGAGGGAGTTTTTCCTTCTCACCGTCTCCAAGTGCATCCTCGTTGGGTCATTGCAGAGGTTTTCTCTGTGGTTTTGTAGGGTGTTTATAATACAACTGTTGATCTTTATAAATAAAATAGAATTAAAATGATACTAGTGACAGATGGAAGGCCATTGGCAGACTTCCAGTTTCTAAGGATTTTAAGGACACGTCGCACACCACACTTAAATATTACAGGGTTTTGACTAATAGCACTTTGGGAATCATTCTGTTGGGTCAAAATACAATTTTTTGTCTATAAAGCTGTTCTCTTTGGCACCTTTTAATAGATTATATAGATAGTGTATTCCCATTTCTAACAGCCAGTTCCAAAAATAAAGTGCTTAAAACTACAATTTGAAACTGGTTCATTGCAAAGTTTCCGATTATGTGTAAAGCAACGCTGCTTCATCCCTTGAGGTATGTTCATTTTTATGCTTGAATGATTTATAGGCTTTTGCAAAGAAAAATTTATTTAAAAAAATAAAAAAATAAAAAATCAGACTTTCAGATATTTTGATCTTTGCCAAAAATGTGAGACAGAAATATTGTGACAAGCTTACTTTTAAGGAGGTTAATGCATTTTTGCCCAGCATGATGAAGAAAAATGAGTCATTTCTAACCTTTTCCAGCAACACATTCTTACAACTCACTTGCATGAGAAGAAAAGAAGTGAAGCAATGTTTTAGCAACATGACCTCCAGTGGGACATTTTGAATTAGAAAGCTTTTTCTAAAAAAAGTTCCTAATGAAGATACCACGTCATAATGCAACTGGGAGTAAGTGATTAGTATGTATGAAGTTTCAAAACAAACAGTACGTTTCTCAGCCAATGCGGTAATGTATTCAAGCTAGGTCTCCACCCTCATTCACTGCCATGTAGTTCTCCATGAGAGGTCAAGTTACTCAGGCCACTAGACACATTAAATACTACAAACGTGCTTATCCAGTATCCTTTACTTAGACTTCCATTGTCCCCATTTAGGAAGTCAGCCACCAGAATAACCTGTAAAACTTGTCTGACCACTCACTCATCTCAATAAGAGCACTAGTGCTCAGTGACCATGTTCAGGTTTGTTGAAGTGCTTTGTTGTCTCACATCATAATTCTGTTAATTAAATTTTACTAGTCCACTGTGCTTGAGTGTGAACTCCGGCACAACGTATATGGTAGTGGAGCTCATTGCACAGCAAAAAAAAAAAAAGTGTCATGCTCCTTTGAAATCAGAAGTGCTTTGATCTGACAACATGTCATTTTGCAAAGATATTCAGGCTTACTGTTGAACTCCTTTAGGCACAAAAACTTTGAAAATCAGTCCTAAAACACCAGAAAACACACTCATGAAGTTCACACAAATTAATTACATGTCACGATTTTTGTACAGTATCCTTAATATTAGGGTAGCAGTGGTTAGCACCATTGCCTCAAAGCAAGACAGTTCTGGATTGCTAATGTGCAGTTATAAGAGATAATTAGCTTACCTGATTATTTTTGAGTCAAGCACTAAACACTCTCTGTTGCTTGCATTAAACTCTCACTGCTCCAGGTCTTCATGGATATTCAAAGCAGGTGGCTGAGTGAAGAGCTGTTTGAAATACGGAGGATAATGGACCAAACCATTTGCTGTGATACCTGTGGGGTTCGTCTTTGTGGTGAGTTTAGTTATTATCCCTTTGATCCCCCCCCCCCTTGCATTCATAATGGTTTGCTCCATTCTTTTGCGCTCATGTGTTTTAGCTTTAGTTTTTATTAAGAAGCAATTTATGAGCAGTGTTCTGTTTAGTTGGCCCCACTTATTTGTTAAGTTTATCTGATTCTCATTAAAAAGCATTTTTGAGGTTTATGTTTAATTTTGATTCAAATAAAACCCACTTTTTCAACAGCACAGCTTTGCCTACTTGGTCCCCTACAGTCACTAAGACAGCCTGCACTCAGACTCCAGAGATTATTGATTATACCCAGATGATGATTGATTTCTGAGGGTCAGTTTCAGGTTGTTAGGACGGATGCAAAAAGGCCACAGTGACATTACTACAAAGAAAGTAATTTGATTTCATTAACATGTGATTTGTTTTTATTTGCATTTTTGGGTGTGGGATGCTAGGATGTCACTGTTGCTAAAGCAAACGAGAAATAAGAGCACATATTGTTGTGTGACCTTTTTCAGTTACAAAACATACTGTTTAAGGTCATTCTTATTACCTTATTGTTTTTGTATCAATGGGATTCAGCAGCTACAGGAAGTTAAAGACGGTGTTACGAGAGGGCACAAATGAAAATGGAAGTATTACTATAAAAACGCACATATATCATCATCACTACTCATCACAAGACGCAGCTCGCAAACACATGGCTTGACATGCAAACAAGCTTGAGCACACTTCCTGAAACCAGCGCTCTCTATGTGTGTAAGTGGAGCTATAGTCTCACTGCAAAGCTTGAAGCACATGATCTATTTCTGGTCACAGTTCAGAGTCACTAAAGTTTAACGTCTCGGTAGTCAAAGTGGACTCCAACTCTAATGGTGACCCTTGGTGACATGATATGCAGCAAGTGAGCGTAACAAGTAAAGAATAAAATGTAAAAGTACATTTTATTCACACGACAGATGATGCAGAACGAGACCAAGGGCACATTTCTCTAGACATTCAAATTTCTGTTCTGCCGCTGTGGCAGACCAAACCTCACCAGTGAGAGACGGATCAAACTTCTACCTCACCAATGATTAAGGAATCACAAACACCAGTTACCATTATTTGGCACGATTCCCATGAACAGTCATATCCATCACACACACAAGTTAAATGTATTTGGTGGGTACCTTTTCTCCTAGGCCCTTCAATATACGCTGGTTTGCTGTAACCACAATTCAAAGCAGCTGACAGCTGGCATGCTGTGTCCAGTGTCCAACCTTTTGTTGGCCCATCACAGCATTTTCGAGACATGCTACATGAGCCATGTAGTGCATGAGTGCTGTGCAAAGCTCTTGAGCCAACACTCATTTCTTTATAATTTAAGCCAGAAATTCTTGTAATTGTTTAAATTATCCTTGAATAATAGCTTCCAAGGCTTTCTGGAAGTTTGTCTTTGAACACTGGCTGCTTTTTCACTCATTTTCAGTCCAGTTCAGTCCATGAAATCTTTGTTAAGCCACTTAAAACTGACCTGTGAGTCAAGTAGGGCCTATATAAAAATGCACCTAACACAAGTGATGAACCATTGTTGCATCTACACATAAAAGATAATTTAGTAAAAGAACCAGTTTTAAATGAGATCTTTAGGCACTTTTGTTGCAAGCAGCCTGATGCAAAACAGATATGTTGTTCCTTTAGTTAAATCTATGAGAAATGCCAAAGAGAACACAGTTTGATGCGCATAAAACAGAGATCAGAAATGGTCTCATTGGAGAAGTGGCTGTCACAGAGCCATTCTTAAATAAGGGAAATGTGGAGAAAAGGATGAGGTATGCCAAATTACACAAGAACTGGAGTAAAAATCAGCAAAAGGTCGTGTGGAGTGATGAAATTTTATTATTGAAGATGTTATTGATGGGCCTCAGGGGCCCAAGTTCACCCAGTAAAGTCACTGTGCCCTACTCAGCTGAAGTCTACTGATACACACTAAGTTATAATAATTATTCCAATTTGGTAATGGAAAAACATTGCTGACAAATGTGAGCTCAGATTTACTTATTCAGTTAACAGTAGTTTAGTGCTTCTGCAGCAGACGTGGCAACTAGCATGGCTGATTTTAAAGCATGACCCTACAAAGAATTCTTCACTTTTGATCCACCTCCTAATGCAACCACAAATAGATTTCCTCCTGGGATCAAACTGTCACTTGTCAAATATCTAAACCACTACACTGTACGTCACACCAGAATCCTAAAAACATAAAACCTATAATAACTTTAACAATGATAACAAAAGCACCTAAACATTTGTAAACTGTTTGTTTCACTTGACAGTATAACAGGCTGGCACTCTATTGGAAATAAAAATATTAAATAGCACCAAAAAATACACACAGTAATCTTAACATTAAGAAGTTCTCTTAAAGAACTAAACCCACATCAACATCCAGTGAGCATTGATTCGACCAGTGCTGCTTAAAGGCTTTGTCTTGGCCACTGTTATTTTCTCGAGACCCAAAGACCTTCGAACATTTTGCTCTATTGAATTGTCCCCATTGGCACATGATCGACCTGAGGCAGATTTTGGTGTTTGATGTTTGAGTTTCAAACATGAGAAGCTCCTCTCTCCAGAGTGACTGGAAGAGTTGACAGCAGACGAAAGGCAACACTAACATTTCCACAGAGATCAGAAGCTATTTCTTGATGATCCGCAAAGGCACAGTAAGCAGCCCTAACCTTCAGACAACTGCCACTGTATCAACTCTGACTCCTGGCCATGTGCACTCGAATCTGAGTGCCAGCTAAGTTAATGTTAAATGGCAAAGTAAACAGAAGAAACATTGTAGAAGTTATATTATTCTAGTGTAACTCCCCAAAAGTTATGGCAGTAGCATTTAATTATGCATTATATGTATCCATTATTATCTGCTCCACTCACCACTATCTGGTCTAGCTTTTGTCTCCTCTTCTTTCACTCCCAGAACTTTTAATCCTCCAAATTTTCACTGATTGGTTTTTGTTGCTGTCGTCTTTTGGTTTGTTTAAAGGATCGTGCACGTCACGAAACGTGAGTGAGTGAAGTCAGGCGGGGGCCTCATAGGGAGTCCAGGTCTCTCCTACTGTCACTGCAAACTTTGACCACCACCCACCCATCAATAACTTTACAGGTATTGATGAATGGATTTTGTTAGTTTTAGTTGTAAGCTAAGTTACAACAAAGCTAGAGTCTCATCAGAGACTGCAAAAAAAAAAAAAAAAAAACCCAAACAATTTCTTTTAAACTTTTGTCAAAGGGATGCCTTTCATGATAAGATTGGATCACCAAAGAGGACTTTGGTAATAATGTGCTTCACAAAATTGATGCTGGAGGTTTTTGGGTGTTTAGACAATTTGTTTGATTATTAATCAAACCAGGTGCAGGTGTTATAATGGTTGCCTTTGAGGTTATGAGCGTTAGGCAAAGTAAACAAGTGTCCTGATATAAAAACACAACATACATACATACATGCATCAGTATTTTAGTGTGAGTCTACTGCAGAAAACGACTGTGATCAATCCTCAGAAGTGATGGAAATCTGTGTGTGTGTGTGTTGCATTGCATAACAGGCAGTCAAACACACGCTACATTCGTGCCAGTGCGATAAGTGCCAACATCAGCAAACCGTTGGACAGGAAATTGTCACATGTCATCACATTCATATTTTTTCTAAATTCGATCCCCAAATAGAGAAACCACGCGACTGCTGTTTGCCATCACACTCACTACTTCCTTTTTCTGAAAAAGTTTAGGTAAAAGAAAAAGTGCCACATGTGACTTATGAGATTAGCTGATGACAAAAATTCTAAACATAGGATTTTGTCACAAGATTTAAAATTTTATTCTTTATCTTGTGTGAAATGTTCCAAAATGCTGGCGAGTTTTGGCTTGCACAGCCTGCTGCTGTCAGGCTGGATGAGGAAGCTTTTTAACTGAACAGGTGTGACATTTGTTTGTCTGAAACTTAAAGTTTGGCATTTTGCCTGCCACCAGGATGTTTTTAAGAACCTCAGTCACAGGTCGGGGGGTGGATCGGAGTGTTGATATCATGGCAACTTCTCAATAACAAGCGAGCTTAAACCTAAAGCACAATCTGCTTTCTTGTCTACTGTTCTGTAAACAAAATGAAGATCATGTTGTAGTAAATAGGACTTAAAAATATCGACTGAAGCCATAAACTAATCAGGAAAGTGTGTGCCGAGTTCTTAAATCACGAGAGCAGTCGTGTAATGTTGTCACAGTTGAAACAGCTTTACTTTTTCACACCAAGAGGCCAAATCTGTGTTAGAGTATGCGAGGGAGTCAAAATTGAAGTGAATGAGAGTACCTATGACTGAATGTGAAGGTTCACTGGAATGAATAAATCAATGTCCATGTGACTTTTGGCAAACGGACAAACACAGACCTAGTTAATGTTTAAAATTTAAAGAACAGGAGTTTTTTTTTTAACTCTTTCCCCCATAAAGATGACATCTGACGACCTCCCCCACCAACCCTTACTGGTGAATTATTACACCTCAGTAGAAATAAAAAAATAAAAAAAATCAAACATTTGAGTTTCTGGGATTTTCTGAGGCTAGCTGCAGAGGCCGAGACCACCCCTCACTAAACGTCTACAATGTTTCTGATGCAGACCCAGACATTTTCTTTCTATAAGCAAGCCTGAAACATGACCAAAACCGCTCAGTTCAAAAAAACAGCTTCAAGGGTTACTCCTATCAGGTTTTAAAGATACTATCCATCCATCCTCTTCCACTTATTCGGGGCCGGGTCGCAGGGGCAGCAGCTCAAGCAGAGAAGCCCAGACCTCCCTCTCCCCAGCCACTTCCTCCAGCATGTCCAGGAGAACCAGGCCAGCCAGAGATATAATCTCTCCAGCGTGTCCTGGGTCTGCCCCGGGGCCTCCTGGGACATGCCCGGAACACACCCATGAGGCATCCTTGTCAGATGCCCAAACCTCCTCAACTAAAGATACTAAAACTTTCTAAATAACAATCTGTTTACCGAGAACAAAGCATTCATATATGTATATTTAATGCTGTGCTCATTGTTAGTTTTACTCGATGGACATATCTATTGCTGAGCACCAGGAAAACCCTTCCATACACATGATGTAGTTGAAGCATAAAAATGCAGTTATCTGAAGTTTATAGGATGGTAAAGGATCTTCTAATGTTATTTCTTATTCCTTTTACGACCACAACCACATTCTTCAGATAAACGTTCAAAAATAAATAGAGGGAGCTGTGGATTTTGTCCCGATCAATAATAATGGTATAGAGTTGGACACAGATATCTCAGCCTCATATGTTAAGGGCCAAAACAATTACAGCAGGAAGAGCTAAGTAGCAATAGTCACCCTTTTTGTTTGTGACATCAGGAAATGGGTGTTGTTCTAAGACAGACTTGCAAAATTAGGAAACTATTCTTTAAGCAAACATACATTCACACACAATCACTTTATTAGTTACACCTTGCTAGTACCAGACTTTCTGCCTACAGAACTACCTTAATTTGTTGTGGTATAAGGTGCTGGAATTCTTGCTCAGAGATTCTGGTTCGTATTTATATCACAGCATCACACAGTGGCTGCAGAGTTGTCTGCTGCACATCCATGATGCACCCCCACATTGAACCACATCTTAAAATGCTTTTTTGGATTGAGATTTGGTTTTTGGCTTTTTAGGCCATTTGAGTACTGGGAATTTCTAAAATGGCGAGTTATCCTGCTGGATCGCTTTATGACCACAGTGTACCCATCTTGAGTACAATGTGGTAATAAAGTTCAGAGGTGCTCTTCTGCATACCTTGCTTTATAACCACTGTTTATTTGCATTACTGTTGTCCTGCAATGACATCACATCAGTCTGACCTTTGACCTCGCTCTTGGTTTGTTTGTGCTCTGGCACAAGCAACCACTTACATCACATAAGTCTGACCACATCTTTAGATTAAGTCAACCTTAAGAATCCTTCAATTTAAAACAATGAGTATTGTTGCATGTGATTTCACTAATCAGCACTCTTTTTATTTGCTGTATGTGGAAGTACAAGAGGCCTGAGTGTTTTTTTTTTAGGCTGTAATCTATTACACGCAGTGTCACTGCTGCTCGGTGCAGTATCTGCACAGCCAGACCCTCATGATCTTGATGCTCTGTTTGTATGCACACACCAAACTGCAGGCAGGCCTGCCCTCATTAGAAAGAAGTCTATTTTTAGTCTGCAGCTTTTTGAAGTCTTTGTAAGAGGGGATATACACTTACGTAATATTGTGTTCTCCTGCAGCGATCCCATTGTCCATTAAATCCACACATTGTTCGTCCTATAACATGAAAGCAGCCTGGAGAAAGGACTCAGGAGGATTCTGCGCTCTCACACACCCTCTTAGTACACGAGCACTAGCTGGTTTGCTGCTCCCAGGTCTTTGCTTTGGTCTGAATTCTCTACAAAAATTAATTTAATTTTAAAAAGACTTTTTCTTAGAAAAGCTTTAAATACTCTTCAAAACTTGCATTTGCTTGTCTTCACTAAATTCAGCTCCTTGTACTATTCATCTGTCTCATGAAATACTAGCCATGCGTTTGACATGAATACGCTAGCGCATGGAAGTGTGCCTTTAGTCCTTTTGCACCACCGTGTGACCATAAGAAAAAAATGCACCAAATAAAACGTTACCATATTGTGTCCCTCAGGTGCGCGGGTTATACAGAGGTCTCAGAAGAATACAGGATAAAATACAAATAAAAATAAATTAGCACTTGTTTACACGAGATCCATCAAAAGTGTGGAAAAACTGGATAAATGAATACGTAAATTAAGAATAAAAACAAAAACAGCAGATCATTTCTTGCATTATGACACCGACGTGTTTACTTCTTCTTGAAATGTATTTATGTTGCAAACGAACTACTTTCACTTAAGAAAATGAGTCAGGTAATGACCTAAATCCAGATGTTTGATCCAATGCCCTCTATCTCTAACTGTAGCTGCGTACTCCTTCTTTCACTGACATACATTCTAATGTATGTGATACATTATTTGTGTTTTGTTTTAAATTTTTTATAGTCACAGAAATTTTCAAACAGACTAGAAGTCTGATTAAAGGTGATGCCGTGCCTCAACAGAACAGTGAGAGGAGAACCAGGTGAATTAAAATTGCATTTACTGTCAATAAAAATATAATCATCATCATCATCATCAACAACAAGAAAAAGATCAAACACAAGTAAATATGTATTACCTTCATTTAAACACCTGAGCTGTTTCTGTCGAAGCTTGATTCACTTTTTGAGCAGGTGTTTCTTTTTTGGTCATTAGGCTCTGATTGGTTAAGACTGCTCTTTGGCAGCATTTATAACCCTTCACCTCTGATAGCTCTATTACTGGTAGCCTTCACAATGATGACAGCAGACTACTTCTTGGGGTATGTGGCAAGTGTATATTAAATTCTGAGCTTCTTGCTTATTGTAGTCAATTAATGGTTTTTTTAAATTTGTTTCAGGGGTTCAGTCTTTGTCTTGCTGATTGTGGCTATGTGCAGCCTTCCCCTTGAAAAAGGTAGGTGAAACTTTTCTATATATACAAAACTGTTACTTAATTTCTATTAATGTTTCCTTTTCACACAGGCTATTATCCAGGCACTCCCTACAGTAGAGATGAAACACAAACTGCAGGTGATGTTGCCTTAACTCGGGGAAGACCGTATCCATACCAATCCTCTGTAGTTGTACCTTACAATACTAAGTATGGAGGGCTTGCAGTGCAGCAGCCTGGTGTCTCTCAATATGCTGCCCAGAGCATGCCAGTATTCTACGCTGGCTCTAGTTCTTCTGGTCCTGCTCAGGCTGGAGGATACATGACCGGCTCAC
>VURO01035489.1:552-13709 GCA_015108175.1 Pelvicachromis taeniatus | reverse complement strand
CTGCTTAGCCAGAGCCGGGCCGCCCAGCGCTGAGCCACAGTCTCAGTCACCCCATTGTTACTGGGTTTTGTGTCCCTTGCCTGCACCCTGTCCCAGAGCTGAAAGGGGTGAGATGGGAGGGGTCGCAGGGTAATGGTGGTGGTGGAGGGAGGTGGGGTGAACTTGTCTACATCAAAAGGCTTGTGGAGATACAGTGGCGCTCATCACTCTGCATCCTCCTTTCTTCCTCTCCTCCACTCGTTGCCCAAGCCATTCCCTGCATACCAGCATTTCAGCGCTCAGAGTGAGAGAGAGGGAGAGGGGAAAACACAGCGAGAGAGAGAGAGCCAAGCCGAAGCTCAGCCCGTCTCTGAAACCGAGCTTTAGCAGTTTAAAGCTCTCTACAGGCAAAACTCAAAATCCTCTCTAAGTAAAGACATTCAAGGCTCGGAAAATGATCTGTTGACTTTTCCAAGCAGGTCAGACTGTCATGGGCAAGTCCACCGGTCTGAGAACAGGAGGTCAAGGTTGCGGGGAAGGCTCAGACCCCCTAAAACTGAGTAGTTAAGGTTTTTATTGTAATTCAATCTGGATATGTCAACTGTCCTTCACATTTGTACCAAAATTAAACTGTACAAAATAAACACATCAATAAAAACCTATCTGATTAAAATGAATTGGATTTATGTATGGAATAAATGCTACTATTCAACGAACTCCACAGAGCTCGTCATGAGCCATTTAACCGAGACTTTCTTTTAACTCAAGTAAAAAGGCCAACAAGTTTGGCATCATTGATTTCAAGCATATTTCTGTGGCACTCTAAATGCCACTGTGAAACTGCATCAGATATTTTATCAACTGATTATTTAACGAGCCTAGCATTTTTGGCAACCCTCTTCATAACAAGCAGTCTATGATTGATTCGTTTGTCTTATAGGATTGTGATACCTTTGATTTCCCAGTTACTGTCCAGACATAAAAAGGGTATTTGAAGACGTATGGTATTGTGTGAGAGGCATTTTAACTATTTGTAGATAACTGCAGTCTCTTACTGTCACAGTATTGCGGTTATGTCACGGTCTGGATCTTCAATCACACTGAAACTCTGTCTGGGTGGATGCTTCAAGCATTGTGCGGACGATAAATTTCGTCTTGTTTTTGTTTATTTAAATGTCGAAATTCTCTTCGCTGATTCACTTTATGAACTGCATCTTGCTCAGCGCTCAAACAGAAATGATGTGCACATAAATTTGATCTAATCTCATTTTAAAACTCAGCTTCAGTTTGAAAATGACATCCTAATTTAGCTAAACATATATTCTTTGCATACTGCAGTGTGAGCTTTTCACAATAGACAACACATAAAGACTTCTGGAGTGTCAAGATGCCTCATTTATGAACTGCAGGTTGAAACATCCCCCGTCCTCTGCATTATAAATGGGCACCAGCAGATGCAAAGGATCTTGAGTGTGTGCTTCACACTGCAGTGCAGTCAGAGAATGGAGAGAGCAGGGTGTGTTGTTCCTCAGCTGTGAAAGGGTTGCAGAGGTACAGAGAGGCACGCAGAGCTGCCTGAATGTTCAACATTCACACGCCCCGGAGTCTATAAGGCTGTGGCCCCGGGCTCCACACACACCCAGGACACAGATGCTGGATGTGAGCTCGGTGTTTAGAAAAAACGTGCACTCACATGTGTGCATACATGCACACTTCGGAGCACCTCTGGGCCTGGTCTTGCTACTGGTGAGCGCTGTCACACATCAGACACATTGTGACAAGACCAGCAGCTGCCTGAGAGCTCACGGGGGAAAAGGGGAACAATATTTTGCTTGTTTATGCTTTCATGCCTAAAACACTGGAATAAAATCCAGAGCTTTTATACAGCCAGAAAATGTCCTCATAATGTTATACCCACTTCTCAGAAGTATTTATGCAGTCATTAATGAACTTTGCTGTCATACCAAAAAGAAAACGTGCATACATGCAGCAATGCAGAGGGAGAGAGCATCAGACAGTCACACCACAACTGAGAATTGTTACTAATATATAAAATGGACAAAGCAACCAAAGAGCCTAAAAATGAAGATGCTGTCACTCATTTACTGATCCGTGAATAAGGAAAATACCTTAACAGGGGAGCATGTGCAATCTAGGTGTTAATTATGCGTCATTAATGATCAAGGATATACCGAAGTGAATAAAAAGGGATTAAGAATCATTATTTAGCACAAAATGATGGAATAAATCACATTCATCGACTACATGTCACTAATGTGATTGATTTGTGTTATGGTGACATGTCTTTGTTTGGCAAACAGTGGCACACTGACTCTTTTTCATTCTAGAAAAATATATGTATGTGATTTTTACCGTCTGTCACTTTGATATTTACATCCAGTGCTTGTAAAATTGGATTACAGTCGTTCTCTATTGCGTGGGATAATACACCAGCGGGCTGAAACAACAGGTGGGTACAGCGCCATGCAGGAGCAGAATGAGGGCGGCACAAAGGGACACTGTGCGTGGACTTTGTTCCTGAGTATTTTTCTCTCAGCTTTCATTTAAAAAACAGACAGAACCACAGTTGCGAGTCAGTGTGGGGCGGTTAAGTGCATGCTGCCCAAAATAGCACTTAATCGGTGGCTTACCTGCGGTTGCACCGCGAGCGCGACGAGAAAAATCACAGTCCGCGGCAGGTGGAAGTGTCCCTGGTGTCGCCCGGCCCTCATGTCTGGCTTCCCGTTGAGCTTTTCACCTCTGCTCCTCAGATTCTTCCGAGTTATCCCGTGCGCCCGTGAGCTCTCCATCCCTGCATCAAGGGACTGGGGACCGTGCTGTGCTCTTTGGTGGCGGTGGTGTCTCCCCCTCCTCCTACTCCTCTCTTCCAGTGTCCTCCGTCCGCCCAGCTCTCCTCCTCCTCTCCGGTCTTAAACCCTGAAACTCCCGCAAAGCCACTTCATCGCACCCAGACCGGAGAAACCATAACTCTGTCTCAGCTTGGATCTCTCCCGGCAATCAACCCACCCACACACGCTCGCGCGCACACCTGATCTACCCCTCCCTTGCTGCTGTGACCAAGGCAGGTTTCCTCTGGGAATGACACATGCACACAAACGCACGCTTCTCACAAACACACTCCCCTTGCGCTGTATTCCTCCCACCACCACCTGCCTTAAGAGGCTTTACGGGTCCAATCTGCCGGCTCAATTGACTTGAACTCTCATCCCAATTAGCTGATACTCTCTCTTCATCTCCTGTCCCTCTCAAAGCTTAATCCACTCTCAGAGATAATATGGAGAGGGGACAGTCGTATGAATCCTATTTCGTGATGAGTGTGTGACCAAAGCAGCGACCAAAGTTGCTTCTCCCCGGCGGAATGATTTCACTTTTGTGTTCTTGTCATTGGAGCGGCTGGCTGGTCATTTGTAAACCCGATACGAAGCCTGGCGGACACGGAGTCACTGTGGGAAACAATGAGAGGGAGAGAGAGAGAGAGAGCATGAGGGTGTGTCCTGGGGCAGGGAACATCCGTCTTTCACTCCTTGTCCGGATGGTTCCCAGCGCGCACGGGGCTCTCATCCTCTTTTCTCTCTCTACACACTTTTAACATTTTATTTTTCAATGTCATATTTTCGTGTGAGAGTATTGTGAATGCTTTTCGTATCTCTCTTACCCTCTCCTGGGTTTTCTGTTTCCTCTGTCCTTTGTTGCGCCTCACTGGTTCCTCTCCTCCAGTTTCAAACCTCTGCAGTCCACGGAACACTTCAAAGCTCAGCTTGGCCGAACTGTTCTCACAGTTCTGCTCAGGCCTGTGAATAGAAGCGATTCGTCCTTCAAAATTAGTTAAAACACCCGTGCTGGTACGGATAATGTACTAAAAGTTGTTTACAAAAGACAAACAGACGTTCACGCCTGCAGGAACGGTGCGAGGCGGCTTCTGCTAAAGGTGTTTGGCCGTTACGCGTCTGGTCTGGACGCACAGGGCAAAAGTGCTTACGCAGTTCTCACCCACCTGCAGACTGATTTATTATGGCATTTTATAATCGACCCGGCTTTTATGATTGAACTTGTTTCGACAGCTGCCGCTCTGCTAAGTGTTCACACACGCTGGTGCTTAATGGAGCCGCCGGGTTGCAAATAGTAACCGGCTGAGCGCATTAATTTAAAAGAGAACTGTAGGGCGTGTAGGCATCTTTTGAATATTGGCACCGGTCACATGGCACACATATTTTCCACATCTCCTCCAGTCCTCGTCTTGTTGGACCCAAGACCTCCACACAATGCACCTTCTTTATCGGAGAAAATCTAATGAGATTCTCCCTCCTCCCCCTTCTCCATCTTAAAGTCTATCACGGGCTTGTTGCTCAAGAGCTTCCCTGACAACCGCTGGTGTTTCCGCGGCTTGGCACTCCGCGTTGACCCCGAAGCGGAACAGAGGGCTCTTGAGGAGCAGAGCCTTAATTTGCATGGGGGGAAGCAGTGACCTCGAAACACGAGCTGAATTCTAACCAAGCATCCGGAAACACACGTACATCACTGGGTCTGCTCAGAGGCTCCCGTGTGTGGCTCACCTGAAGAAGAGTCACAAAAAAGTAATCCTTTCACTTGCTTTCCTGGCGCCTACATAATGGAAATCCTGTGAGTTGTGCATTTGGCTCCATCTAATGGTCAATACGCGTTTTATTGCGCAGGATTTGAAGAGGCAGAATTATTTATTTTAACACTATTTAAACTTCCGTGAAATCACGGCTCAGTTGAAATTAGGATTAAAAAAAAGCACATTAAGGAGTTATTTAATGAAAATGTACCACTAATAAATAAATACATATAAGTAAATAAATAACCTATTCTTCAGGGCCTTTAGGATGAGCTTAGATCAGATTTTATTGCCACATGTCTAATACATTTTTTATGTTACATCCACTAAACAAACGAAGGATCATACAGAGAAAATACGCATAAAAAACAGAACATTAGCTCTAAAATATCCACTAACTTCTATGTAAGTGAATTTCTGTAAAATTCTCAACTGAAAACATCTAAAGAAAACACATTAAATGAAAGATAACTCAAAAACCACAAGAATCTTTTCCAAGTCACTTGGATGAGTGATGAAACGTTTCTCCCACTGAAAACGTTACATCCGGATGAACAGAATCAACTTTTTGGAGGCACAAGAATTTTTATTTTTCCCCCTCAAAAATTAAATTGAGGTCTTTTGTTTCCTCCACCATGCAGGTTTATGCAAATGCAATATCATCCGTTCAGCTTATGATACATGTGACTATCCTTTCTTCACTTCCCATTTTTTCTGTTTGCGCTACAAACTGTGAAATAGAGGCAAAACCTTTAAAGTGAAACTGAAGTTTTATCCTTTAAACTTTGGGATGCTTCTCTTTAATTTTAAGTAGCCTACATATCTAAAGGTTTGGGAAGTTAAGCTACACAGTATGAGTTTTGCAAACTAAAAATATCTTAGGGGTGATTTATTTAGTTATTTATTTTTTTAAGTGATACTGACAGGCACAACTTCCACACATAAGCTGCTGGATAAGTATAAGCTGCCTTTCAGTCTCTGAAAGATTACTGTGTTGGTGAATTGGAAGGCACTAGGCATGTTGCCAAAATCATGCCAGACACACACACACACACACACACACACATACATGGCGCCCTGGTGGCTGAGGTCAGTGCTTTCTCAAGGCAAAATAAGGGAGTGTAGAAAGGCTTGGGAAACTGCAAAAGAATGTGGATTTCTGTGTACACTGTTGAGCTGACCTGAAGACAATTACTCAGGCCACAGTTTAAGCCCATAACAGGGAGGCCCTGTGTACACCGGGTACAGCTGATAGTGAGAGCCTAAATTAAACCTTTCAGGCCTAATTCACACGTCACTCGGTCTGACGTTCGTGAATCTAGTCTGTGAGAGGAGGACGTGCTCCTCATTAGCATGTCTGCAAACATATCATGTGAAGGCTGAGAGGAAAATGGACAATAAGAATTTATTGAGACAATAATTCATATTGTCCATGATTCTGAGCTACTTTTGTTTACATGCTTAATTTTATGTTACTTTGTAGTTTTACTCTATGACATTATAGAGAAAAGTTGTTTTTATTGCACTTACATGACAGCTGTGACTGTTGACAGCATTTTAAATCTAAATGAGAATATACACTCACCTGGCCCTTCATTAAGTACATCTGCACAATAATGCACATATCCAATCACATGGCAGCAAGTCACTGCTTTCAGGCATGTAGACATGGTCAGAACAACCTGCTGAAATTCAAACAGTAAATCTGAAGGAGGACGAAAAAGGTGAATTAAGTGGCTTTGGGTGCTGCTTAGATGGGCTGAAAAAGTTGACCTTCTGGGATTTTGCCTCTCAAACATCTGTAGTGTTTTAAAAAAAATGGTCCAAAAAAGAAAAAATATCCAATGATCAGAGGCCAGATGACAATGACCAGACTCCTTAAAGCTGATAGGAAGGCAATAGCAACTCAAATACGCACTCGTTACAACAAAGGTGTGCAGAAGAACATCTCTAAAAGAACAGAACATTGAACCTTGAAGCAGATGAGTTACAGCAGCAGAAGAGCTCACTGAGTGCCACGTCTGTCACCTAAAAACAGAAAACTGAGGCTGCAGTTCGAACAGTATCTCCAAACTTGGAGAATAGAGAACTGGGAAAAATGACCTGGTTTGATGAGTGACTGCCGCAACATTCAGACAGTACATTTTGATGCATGCTCAATCATCCAAGTAAGGAAATAACAAAAAGTTGATTCTGTTCATCTGGACACGGCGTTGTTAGTGAGAGAAACGTTTTGGCACTCATCCAAGTGGCTTCTTCAGTCATTTTCATTGGATTTCACCCACTAAAAACCCTACATCCAGATGAAAACTTTTTGTTTTTCAGATAAATTTGGAGTAAATATAATACGAAACCATGCATCTTTCCTGCCTCATATGATGAGTTTAGTAGTGATGGTATAATTGTGTGGGGGATGTTTTCTTATCATGCTTTGGGCCTCTTAGTACCAACATTGTTTAAACACCCCACCCTGCTTGAGTATTGTTGTTGACCATGTCCATCCCTTTATGACCACAGAGTACCCATCTTATGATGGTGGCTTCCAACAGGATAACACACTATGTCACAAAATGTCAAAGCTCAAATCATCTCAAATTGGTTTCATGAACATGACAATAAGCACACTGCTCTCAACTGGTCTCCACAGTCACCAGATCTCAATCCAACAGGGAATCTTTGGTATGTGCTGAACCAGGACAGTCGCATCATGGATGTGCAGCTGACAAATCTGCAGCAACTGTGTGATGCTACTGAGTCAACATGGGGAAAAAAAAAAAATCTGTCAGTAATGCTCCCAGCACCTTGTTGAATGTATAGCATGAATGGATAGATACTAGCAAGGTGTACCTAACAGCACCCAGTATAGAGTTTATCCAGTTATCACTATTAAACAACTTAAAACTTCAGGTCCACCTACATTTTGGTTTTTTTTTTGGTTTTTTGGTTTTTTATAGAAAACTACATTTATTTATATTTTAAACACTAAATCAACTAGAAATTGCATAAACTAGCTGCAATGATAAACCAAATCACCGTAAAATATCTACACAGCCGTTCGGAGTTTTGTAGAGCAGAAAACTAAATATTGATGCAAGTGTTCAGAGAATCAGAGCCCTCACATCTGTAACAGGTATGTACAGTACTACTGGCTAGAACACAAAGACAGTTAATACTGTGGTTTGAGAAGCACATTCACACATCTTCAATTAGCAGCTTCATTATCTCATTTCAACACGAACACTGGAGATGTGATGCGGGAATGCTGACTATCAAGGGAAAGTTGAAAAAAAAAATTGTGGAAACCAATCATTAAGTGTTAGAGGTGTAATAGCGTGTGAGTACTTGTTCGGGGAGCAGATGACGAAAGGCTACAGCGATGCAACACCAGTCATCCGTTAAATAATGTAACAATGAATAATGCCAAATGGAGGGAAAGAAAATGGCTTCAGAGATCTACGTTCTACTTCAAAGCACAAACTAAATGAGATTCCAGTGCATTTATTTTACAAGCAGGATGGCTACAGTGAGCTAGATGGAGTCCCATAAGGTTTCCATGCTTTGTAATAATAGAAAAACGCCAAAAAATGTAATTTTCTGCAGCTGCGGTCAAACTTCAGACTGCGACACATGGCATAAGCATCCTGAAAAAAGAGGCTTTTCTCAAAGCTGGTTTCTCCTTCCTCATGTTCTGTAGCTGAAGCTGTTTAAAGATGAGATCCTTTTGCCTACAGGGATGCAGTCTTCGAGCGCAAATGTTTAGCAGTAAGACTCATGAAGTAAGAGAAGAGAAAGCGCCACCTATTGAGCGGAAGCTCAATCTGCAGCTTAAATGAAGAGCAGTAAATACTCAGAACACATTTTTATTTATAAAAGAAAAGCTCCAGGTACAATGTCTGATAAACCAGACTCTGGGTGCAATGCTTTATGACAAACGTAGAAAACACATCAAGCTGCTTGTGGATTTGGATGCAAAGCTAAAAAAAACAAAACAAAAAACCTACACATGTGAGTTTTATATCAATAGTATACAAAACTCCATATGTTTGTCCTTTATTTTTAACGAGTTCTGTCAATGTGGCACGATAAAAATAAAAAAAAACAGCAGCTTGACACATACTTACGTGCAACCCTGAAAGTCCATTTTTAAGAATACGTCACAGTCAGATTTACTGCAAGTTTAAAAGACAAAGACCTGCTTATACGTTGGGGGGAAAAAAAAGCCCACCATTCCTGAGAGCTTATTTCTTAGCGAATGAAATCTTCATTGCATTCGTCTGTGTGATCTTGAAGCCCTGTAGTGCATCTCGTGCAGCTCCGGCCTGCACCTCATTCTCAAACTCCACAAATGCGATGTCGTGGCGTCCAGGGACCAGACGCACCTCCTTGAACCCTGGAAACCTAAAACGCACACACCAACAGTTAGGCTCAGCCTTAAATAGACAAGTGTGCAAAACTAGATCTAGAGAATGGGTTGCTACTGACTGGTTGAAGAGCATGGACAGCATGAGCTCGTTGGTCTCCTCTGGCAGGTTCGTGAGGAAGAGGATGTGATTGGGGGGATTTTCAGAAACCTAAAAGTACACATTGGACATCAGAATCAATCAACCAGAAAAAATATACATTTATTAAATTCAATGAAGACACAACATGCTCTGTCACAAAACACTACCTGCTGGGGCATTTGTCCAGGCATCTGTCCAGGCATCATCTGACCAGGAGGAATGGCACCAGGGGGCATCTGGCCAGGCGCCATCCCTGGAGGTGGCATCATGCCTGGAGGGGGCATATAAGGTGGCTGGCCAGGCATGTGCATCATACGGGGAGCCTGACTCATTGGAGGCATTCCCTAAAGAGTGAAGAGCTTGTTAATAGCATTTTCTCAAGCAACTATTTTGTCCATTTTCCTCTATTGAGGTCATCTTTTCATTGTGTGTGCTACCTTTTAAATTTGCAAATGAAAAAAGGGCCAGTTCTCAATCGCAAAAACTGTTCTACAGTAGATGCAAGAGAAACTTTCTCCCTTTGTCGTTTCCTTATTTATGAATATTGTTCCTAAAAGGTTCATTCAAATTCAGTTTAATGTTTTTTGTTCTGCAACTTTAGCTGAAAACATGTTTCAGCCATAAGATAAGAACAACTTTAGTGATAACAAAAAGAAATTCATATGTTTGACATAGCTCATCTGTCATTTGTAGGGAATGGTTTGAGAATGATTTTCTGTATCCATATGTCGAAGTCTGTTGTAAACAATGTGGAAAGCAATGGACCCAAGACAGTCGCCTGTGGAGCCCCCATGCTGCTCATTAATGTCTTAGAAACACACCTGACACAGGAAACAGTAGGAATCTACTATAAAACATCTACTCTATAAAACAAAATAAACAAGAATTTTCCAACTTATTAAAGTTAGAAATCTCAGTGTTTGAATACTTTGTGTCTCTGCCCACACTTTGGCTCAGAGTTCCCTTGTCAAGACACGATAGTTGCCAAAATAAGTCACACAACAAAACAGCTCTGGCTCCACTTACAGGCATGGCGGCAGGCACGCCAGCAACCATGGCTCCACCAGCTCCTGCTACACCCTTCTTAGGTCCAGTGGCATCAGGTCCTTTGATCTTCTTCTTCTCTTTTTTGCGGTCACGCTCCACATAAGTCCCCTTCATTTTAGCTATGATGTCAGAGTCAGTCTTTGCATACTGTATGCGCTGCAGGACCAAATAGAAAAACCACATGTGACACACATACACTATGCCAAGCTGTAGTCGTGTGATATTCAGTGTTTAGTTACCCTACCATTGGTTTATCATAGAAGGGGAAGCCCTGCATGGATCTCAACGCATTGGAGGCGCTGTTAACCTCTTTGAAGATAACAAAGGCCTGACCCTTCATCTTAATGTTCCGTGCCACCAGGATGTCCAAAATCTGTCCAAACTGCGAGAAGATGGCATACAGCGACTTTTTCAACTCTGCAGCAAAATGGAAAAAAATTACATAAAATGAATAGTCTGGTTGTGCTGTATGCGTATTTAAACTTAAGAGATTTCAACGTGCGAACTTCACCATCTTTCTTAATCTTCTCATTCAGGTTGTTGATGTAGATAGTGTGATTGAGCCGAACATCTGGGGTGGCCATTCTTTAATCTGCTGATGAGCGTTTGAAGACGTTATTCTCCTTTTAGAAACAGTCTGAGGCACAGTTTGGATTACATGCTAAGCAGCTAACTAGCTAGCGATCGTTAGCAAACACTCACCAAACGTGACGGGAAGGGTTAGCCTGCAAGCTATCTACTACAAATTAGCACATTGTTTGGTGTTTTACATTTATATACTAATCACCTAAATGCTTAAGATCGTCACAAAAAGCACAAATGCATTACTTAAGTACATGAAAGCGCCAAAGTACTGTTTCTATGTAACAAAATAAACAACTTAAGTCTTTAGCTTGACGTCTTACCTGATGAATGAAAACCCCGGTCTTCACAAATCCCGTTTTCTACTCTCGCGATAAAAACACAAGCGTAACTTCCGATGTTTAACATCCAATTTTATTGTTTCCCCCCCCCTAATGTAGCTGTTACTAATCATTGTGGCACTATAATATTTTGTGCCATAGTTTTGGATGAAAATATAACATAGGGGCAGACATCCTGATAAAATTAATCTCAGAGTTCAGAATATGGTGTGAGACCTCTTGTCCGAGTTAGCTTAGCGCCACAGTTTTTATTTTTTATTTTTATCATTTATCTTTAGCCTCATATATGAGTAGCATTTAGATTCGTATGTATTAATTTTGCAGTCAGTATTGATATAATTTAGATGCACTGGAGGGCGGTACGTTTCTCCGCTGACGTGTTACTGCAAGACAAAGAAGAAGAAGAAGCAGTAGCAGCGCGAGAGAACTGCCAAATATGGGGAGAAGCCGGGTGTTGTTAGCTGCCTTTGCTAGTTAGAAAAGTGGGTGTGGGGTAAGTTTGCAAAAGGCCATAAGCGAAGTGCTTTTATATAATTTCTCCACACCAGTTTGCACTAAAATAGCATTCAACATCGAATAACGTTTCTCATGTGTTCCTGTATGTGAATAGGTTTAGTTATTAGCGTATTATAAGAAGTAGGAGAGTGCGTGGAAGGTGGGCAGGTAGTTGCAGGTTCTATAATTACACTGTTTATATTTGCTTGCTGTAGCTTGCCCCCGTCTTCTAACTAATTTATATCTCAGTCCAGAATTCCTCAGGATAGGAGAAGATGTCAATGGAATGCTCCCTGCCACCCCCACCACTTCCACCGCCTCCACCTCCACCTGCTCCATGTATACCACCTCAAATGTCAGCACCAAAGAAGAAGCTGTATCAGACTATTGCCAGCAGTAGGAGTGCTGTAGAGGGGGATCACACAGAGGCTTGCTTGCTGATCAGCCAGAGGGAGACCAGGTCAGGTTTTACCATGGATGTTTTTGCTTTGTGTGGAAAATTGCTAAATTTGCACATGAATTTTATTTTTAAGTGCTCACATGCTTGGCGGAAATTTGTCACACACAGTCATGCTCAAGCTGATCCATTGTGCAGTTCAAATGTTTCATCTGCCAACACAGCATATAGGTTATTGATTAAAAATCAATGTGCAACATAATCAGCCATGACTGTGATAACTGATCTAATGTTTTTAGGGACAAACAACACAGCCATGCGGTTAAACTAATCAAAGACACAGGAACTAAAAACCAAACATAAGAGGCAAGGATTCACCAAGGGAGTAATGTAACAGAGGGACACCTAACACAGAGACAATAACTTGGCCACAAGAAACAAGAAGACACTTGGGGAGGCTAGACTAAACAAAGAGTAATCTATTAATAACCAATATAAACCAGAATTAATGTAACAAGCTTAACAAATAAGAATCTTAAGGAATAACAGTGAAAAGAAATCTAAAGTCTAGAAAACCTAAAACATAACAAAACCCACGGACCAGGACACATCTCTGAATGTACAGTTATATAATCCAGAACCAGTGAGCAGTGAGATAAAGTATCGACAGAGGAATATATGCATCTATTTTCTGCCTCTCATGTGGGTGGTGGGGGCAGCAGACCTCCGTCTCATCTTCCTCCATCTCTCCTGGGGGGACACTGGGTTTGCTCAGAAACATCTCAGAGATATTATCTCTTCACTGTGTCCTGGGATGGCCCAAAACACCTCTCCTGTAGTGTCCTGGAGGCATCCTGGTCAAATGTCTGAAAGGATAAACTTATGAGTCGATAAGTATCCCACAGTCAGAATCAGGATACAGTGGAACTCCGGGTTACAAGCAGCTCTGTATACAGGTATTTCGATTTACGAGCCGCGATCAGAGCAAAATTTCTCCCCGGTGTACGAGGCCTGCCTATTTTACGAGCCGCTCTCCGATACGTCACCGCTGTAATAATGTAAATTATTGTTTATAAGATGATTTGTTCCACAGTGGATTGTGTTGCTGCACGGATGTTTTAGAGTGTGACACGAGGAAGTTGGTGTTGGGCCGGTTTCAAGGCTTATCCCTTTATGATGACACCTGCTTGGCTCACGTCCGTCCGTACATACAG
>VURO01035488.1:3271-15691 GCA_015108175.1 Pelvicachromis taeniatus | reverse complement strand
GTGTTGATAGGCCTGATGAAACCGGAGTTATGATTAATCATATTCGGCATACTTTTCCGTGAGCATATGGCTCGATTTAGTGTAAACATACAGGTTATGATTAGCTTCGAATTCGCTAACGGCTAACTGCTAGATCGGTGACGCGGTGACGTAGGTCACCACGTGCGTGCGTCACCGATCTGATGCATTCAAAGGCGCTCGGAATTGCGGCACTTCAACGAACGGCCATTGGTTTGAATACAGAAAAAAACGATCATAAAAACGTTATTATCTCGAAAAGTATCCCAGTAAAAATTACCAAAAGATATAGCGGCCGTCAGCGGATATAGCAGAATGTTTTAGAGGTTGAACGGTGAAAATAGGACGAAAACTGTAGGCCAAGTTAAGTTGCGAAAAATGGAGCAACTAGGTATAATAATAATAATAATAATAATAAAGAATAAATAGAACATGGATCTCTATAGGGTGATGCTGCTTCACAGCAGCATTCACCCAATTAATGACAGTCACCTCTTGACCACTTGACAGTAAGATATATAGAGACAGAAAGTTTTATTATCATCAACCTTTTAGAGCTCAGCGGCAAAGTGTGGAAACAAATACAATCTTCAGCCATGCATTATAAGAGTGGTCACTGGACTGTGATATAATCAAAAACCACTTCCCCCTTTTCTCAGCAACTGTGCCAACACTGTCTGTGAGCCGAGAGGTCTGCTCAGTGGCCCATAGTACCAGCAGAAAACTGTGGTTGTACACCCAGTGTGAGAGCATGGAAGTAAGAAGAATGTGAAGTGGGGCAGCTCTATCAGTGTGCACCGATCTCAGTTCCCTTGCTCTTGATAAACAGAGAAAAAAATCCCTTACACATACACACTCACAGAAATGCAGATAAAGGCTGCTGTGGTTCTTTTCTCTCCCACAGCTCCTTTCATCTCCTTCACATCCGTTTTGTCCCATCTTTCATTTGTTCCCTGTAGAGTTTTCCAGTGGTCATTCTTCTTCTCTCTCTCTCATTCTTCTTGTATTTAAGGGTTTTTTTTTCTGTGTTTGCCTTCCTCATGGTAACAGAATTCACTAAAGCACTGTGTCACCACTGGCTACAGTAACAATCATATAAGGTAATGATTTTACCATAATGTAAACGACATCAGGGGAGCAACCTCATCTATTGCGACAAGCTGCTGCTCCCACCTTTCTGTGTGAGTGTGCGTGTGAATGTGGATTCAAAGAGAGCCAGCCAAACAATATGTGTTTCATTGGCATCTGTCTCCTAACTTGTCAGTTGAGAGGTGCTGTCAGAAAGTCGCTGTAGATTTGATGCATCCTGTGAGTGTATTTTACATATTCAGATCTTTTGCATATGTAACAGCAGTGACAGTGACAGCCATCAATACATTGGAACATCTCCTAGGAGTTTTCAAGGTCGGGAACAAAGCTGATGTACTGTGTACCCATTTATGAGTGCCTCGAGCCATGATGTAGTGCTAATTTTGCAAGAGTTAATTGAATATTAACATTTTTTTATTTTAGTTTTAAAGATATTGAAATGATCATTAAAATAAATGTTTATTAAATGATTAATAATTGGTTTGTGAACAATTATTTGGATGTTTATGGTAACATTTCTACAAATGTTTACGTCTATGTGATCAATGGAAATTGTAATTCATCTAAAAGATTATTTACAGTGCATCCAGAAAGTATTTATAGTTTACTATAGTATAGTATTTATAGCGCTTCACTTGTTCCACATGACATGATACAGCCTGAATTCATTCTCACTGCGAAATTCTCCACAAAATACCTCACAATGACAAAGTGAGAAAAAAATTATATATATAGATAGATAGATAGATAGATAGATAGATAGATAGATAGATAGATAGATAGATAGATAGATAGATAGATAGATATAGATATAGATATAAATCTTCCTGATGTTTTCGTGGATGTTTGTTGCCTCTTCCTGGACTGTGGTGCTGACACTCACCAGTCCCCGGCCACCTTCCTTCCACTTAGTGTACAGACTCAGGATGTTGGACTTGGGGTGAAACCTTCCATGCATGATCAGGAGCTTCCTCATATTGATATCAGTGACATCTATCTCCTCCTTTGACCAGCTTATTATCACAGCAGAGTACCTGATCACGGGCAGAGTGCAGGTGTTGATTGTCTGGATCTTGTTCTTACTGTTCAGCTGACTCCTCAGGACTTGCCTTACCCTCTGCAGGTACTTTTGGTTGCAGCTTTCCTTGCAGTCTCTTCATGGTTTCCATTCGGCGGTGGGATCCCCAGGGACTTGTGGCTGTCCTCAATCTTTGCAATGTTGCCTTCTGGTAGCAGTTAGCTCTCTTTGTTACCATTTGACTACACTTTTATAGTCCAAAAGACATTCCATTGTCATTGCTGTATATCCTGGTGATGTGGATTAGTAAATCAATGTGTCGTTCACTCTTGGCATAGATCTTGATGTCATCCATGTAGAGGTGGCTCACGATTGCTCCATTCTGTGGTCGGTATCCATAGCCAGTCTTGTTAATGACCTCACTTAGGGGGTTCAGGTCTATGCAGAACAGCAATGGGGACAGTGCATCTCCTTGGTAGATCCCACACTTGATGCTGGCATGTGCTATGGGCTTCAAGTTGGCCTCTAGTGTTGTACACCATATCCCCATTGAGTTCCTGATGAAGTCTTGGGGTCCCATTGAATTTGTTTAGTTCTAGGCATTTCAGGATACAGGTGTGGAGCAGTGAATGATAGGGCTTCTTGTACTCAATCTAGACAGGGCACAAGTTCTTCAGCCTAGTCTTGCAGTTTCGGGCGACTGCTCTGTCCACCAGTAGCTGGTGTTTTGCACCTTTCATATTCTTTGTCAATTCCTTTCTGTGTCCCGATCATGTATTGAGCCATCTGTTCTTTCCAACTCTTCATACTGGAGACCCTTTCTTGGATATGTGTCACTGAGATGGTTAATGGACCCTGTTCAGAGAGGAGGATGTGGTCTTCTCTTTAGATCCACTAACCAATAAGCATTGCCGTTATGGGTTGTGTCCTTCTCCCATATGCTCTTCCAGTATTCCTCAGTCTCCAGTCTTGGGGGTGCTGTTCTCATATTATTCCCCTGCCACTGAGAGTACACCTTGGCTGGTTCTGTGGAGAACAGCTGTTTTTTTTCTCCTGCCTTCAATCTCTCTGTTATACCTTGTCAAGTGGCTGGCCAAGGCTGTGAGTCTTTGCTTGGCAGTTTCCAAGGCCTCAGGTATGGACAGCTTCCTGTACGTCTTAGGTACCTTCTTCATTGCACCTTTCTGCAGCTCCAGTAATTGGCTAATCTCCCTCCGTGCTACCTTGATCTTGGCCTCTAGTCTCCTTCTCCATGGAGGGTACTGCGCCTTGTGGCTGTTCAACTTATAGTCAAGCATCTCACTGATCACTGCTCTGTGGTGTAGATCAGTCGGTTAGTCTGGGAATGGTCATGGTAGGTATAATCCATAGTGCTGCTTTCACATCATCTAGTAGATCCTCTGAGTGTACTTAACTTAGTCTTGGTTACCTGGCTACGGAGAATCCATGTTTCAAGCTTTGCAATAATCCTATCTTTCAAGTCAGTTCCTGTTGCACTCAACATTTCTTTTCCATTGCACTTGGTACCAAGTGGGGTGATGATATCTCCCTCCTGACTTGTCATCCTGGGTCCTCCTTGCCGTAACATTTGTGTTGTACTTTGTCAATCTGTAGCCATGAGAGCAGTTCTTTCTTCCAAATGTTGGAACACTGAGCTACTAGTTGTTTTGCTGTCAATCTGCTGGGTATCAAAGATTCCATAGCTCCGTCATCCTATTCATGTAACCCTTTCTGCTTCGGTTACTTGCCTAGTAGCATTCCAACAGTGTCCTATTCTCATCTCTTGTCCATTGATGCTGACTTGTTCCAGTAGCCCACTTCTCATCAGGTGCCTGTTCTGGTTCCTCAACACCTGATACGGACCTTCGTTACCAAGACTACGTGAAGTACCCTCAGAAGTACCCTGTGGGGTGACTGTAGCTCAGGTGGTAGAGCGGGTCACCTCCTCACCGGAAGGTCGGTGGTTTGATCCCAGGCTCCTCTAGTCTGCATGCCAAATATCCTTGGGCAAGATACTAACCCCATGTTTGCATACTGGTGATGGTCAGAGACCCCGGTGGCGCCAGTGTCCGGCAGCCTCACCTCGTCTCTGTCAGTTCCCCCCAGGGCAGCTGTGGCTACAATGTAGCTTGCCATCACCAGTGTGTGAATGGGTAAATGACTGAATGTAGTGTAAAGCGCTTTGGGGTCCTTAGGGACTAAGAAAAGTGCTATACAAATGCAGGCCATTTATCTTTTTTTTTAACCAAGTACCCTCTGAAGCTCAACTAGATGATGTGAATGCAGCACTACAGATGATATAAAAACTAATAAACTGATCTATACCACAGCAGCAGTGATCAGTGAGATGCTTGGCTACAAGTTGAACAGAGCAGTACCCTCCATGTAGAAGGAGACTAGAGGCTAAGATCAAGGTAGCACGGAGGGAGGTTAGCCAACTATCGATGCTGCATAAAGGTGCGACGAAGAAGGTGCCTAAGATATTTGGCAAGCTGCTCATACCTGAGGTCTTGGAAACTGCCAAGCAATGACTCAGCCAATGGAAGAGGTAAATCAGAGAGATTAAAGGCAGGAGAATAAAACAACTGTTCTCCACGGAACCAGCCAAGGTGTACTCTCAGTGGCAGGGGAACAATATGAAAACAACACGACCAAGGCTGGAGACAGAGCAATATCGGAAGAGCAAATGGGAGAAGGATGCAACCCATAATGGCAATGCTCAGTGGCTCGTGCATATGAGAGCAGACCATATCAACCTCCCTGAACAGGGTCCATTAACCATAACAGTGGCAGACATCCAAGAAAGGGTCTCCAATATGAAGAGCTGGACAGCACCAGGAGCCGAAATGATTCACGCAGCACATGAACCAGCTGCTATTTGATGAAAGACACCCAGAATTACTAACCAAAGTCCTGATCGTCAAGGACCACCAGAAGGCACCAGTCCCCTCCATCTACCGACCAATAACCTGCCTCAGTACCACATGGGTCGATACATGAGCAGTGCACAGAAAGGTATTGGCAAGAATACCAGGGCTGCAAAACACAATCTACTGTTAGACAGAACAGTCAGCCGAGACTGCAAGAAGCTGACAAACCTCTGCACTGCCTGGATTAATTAAAAGAAGGCCGATGACTCAATGCCCCTCACCTGGATCCTGGAATGCCTAGAACTGTATAAGATCAACAGGATCCTCAGAGCCTTCATCAGGAACTCAATGAGGATGTGGCGTGCAACACTAGAGGTCAACTTGAAGCCCATAGCACAAGCCAGCATCAAGTGTAGGATCTACCAAGGAGATGCTCTGTCCCCATTGCTGTTCTGCATAGGCCCGAACCCCCTCAGTCATATCATTGACAAGACTGGCTACGGATACCGACCACAGAATGGAGAAGTTGTCAGCCACCTCCTATACATGGATGACATCAAGCTGTATGTCAAGAGTGAATGAGATATCAATTCACTGATCCACACCACCAGGATATACAGCAATGACATTGGAAAGTTGTTCAGACTGGAAAAATGTAGTCAGATGGTAACAAAGAGAGGAAAGATAGTCAGAACTGAGGGGATTGAACTGCTAGAAGGCAACATTGCAGACATAGAGGACAGTTACAAGAAAGAACCTTTCCTTTCTGCTACTTGCAGAGAGAAAGGCAAGTCCTGAGTAGTCAGCTGAATGGTATGAACAAGATCCGGGCTATAAACACCTACGCCCTTGCCCGTGATCAGGTACCCTGCTGGTGTGATACGCTGGCCAAAGGAGGAGATAAAAGCCACTGACATCAAGACCAGGAAACTCCTGACCATGCATGGAGGGCTTCACCCCAAGTCCAGCACACTGAGGCTGTATGCAAAGCAGAAGGAAGGAGGCCGAGGACTGGTGAGTGTCAGCACCACAGTCAAGGAAAAGACACTGAACATCCATGAGTACATCAGGAAGATGGCCCCAGCTGACCGAGTGCTTAGTGAATACCTCAGGCAGCAGAAACCAGATAAAGAGGAGGAAGAGGAGGAACCATCATGGAAGGATAATCCCTGCACAGTATGTACCACCGGCAGATAGCGGAAGTGGCTGACATCCAGAAATCCTACCAGTGGGTGGACAAAGCTGGACTTAAAGACAGCACAGATGCACTAATCATGGCAGCACAGGAACAAGTCCAAACTACAAGATCCATAGAGGCTGGGGTCTACCACACCAGGCAAGACCCCAGGTGCAGGGTGTAAAGACGCCCCTGAGACAATCCAGCACTTAACAGCAGGATGCAAAATGCTAGCAGGCAGGGCATACATGGAATGCCATAACCAAGTGGCCGGCATATTATACAGAAACATCTGTGCCGAGTACGGCCTGGAAGTCCCGAGGTCAAGATGGGAGACACCACCAAGGGTGGTGGAGAACAAACGAGCTAAGATCCTGTGGGACTTCCAGATACAGATGGGTGGGAATTTTTGTTTTTTATATGTATAAAAATATTTAACAGCCTTTTCATGGTGTTTAAAATTGATCTTAAAATAAGGGATAGGCTGAAATAAAAATTAACTTAATGAAATGACTGATCATCCTACTCATCAGTATCTGCTCCATAGAAGAAATTGGATGGAAAGTTTTCATTGAAAAGTATAGAGAATTACTGTCATGGTCGGACGGTCCCCGGACGACCTGCCTTTTGTGTGTGTTTGTTTTGTTTTTTATTTTTTCTCTCCTCTCTCTGGCGCCGGCTAAGAGGGGAGTCATACTTCCAGGAGAAGGAGTGTGGAGACCTCTGACCCGGAAGCATCTCCGCTCGGCTGCCGACACACCTGCATCTCATCGTCTACTCAGCTGTCGGTAATCATTCCCCGTTTGGAGTGGAGTATTCAACAGTGTGTCCGGGTGGCAACCGACGCTGGATTGTACTCGAAGCCTGGTAGTAACGTGTGCTTAGAAGTTGTGACGTAACTTTAGCCGGCTAGCCTGCTCATCTGTGTTTGTTGCTGTCCTTAGGAGAAAGCTGATCGGAGCAGAGGAGTGGAGAGCGGCGCACGCTTGGATTTTTTCACTCGGGAGGAAAGGGCACTCGTGGATTTCCACAGGAAGACTCACCTGCACCACCACCACCTGCTGGGAGACCACTATTGGACAGGATTCACTTCTTTCATGTTTTTGAGACTGTTTTGTGCACTGTAAATAAACGCACTGTCTGCCTTGCATCCAGAGCCCCGCACCTGAGTCCGTATTTTCCCATTACCCGTGACAATTATAATTAGCTTGTTTCATGCTCACGGAAAATGTACCTTTGTGTGTTAGCATTTAACATTTTTCTTTTTCCTTAATTAATCCTGTAGGGAATTAGTCCCGTAGGAAATAACGTCTCTGCATTTAACCCATTCACTCAGAGAAGCAGTGGGCAGTCATCAATCCAGCACCTGGGGAGCAGTGCGTAGAGACCTGAGGGTAGACGTTCAGGTCTCTACACATTTGAACCCCCGACCTTCCACTCATGGGGTGAGTACTCTACCTACTGAGCTATCTCACTTGTGTTCGCTTAGAATAGTGCAAGATGTTGATTGTTGTAGTTTCTGGTTACCACGTATTCATGTTGGAGATCTTGTCAATATGAATTTCATCTTTCCACTATGTACTATGATACAAAATTATTAGTTTTATTGCTAATAACCGCCACGCAGAAGCCTTTTTGTAAGCCATCATGGGCGACGATTCTTAAGTGCTACAAATAAAAATTTGAATTAAAATAGCCTTTGCGTTTTGGGAGACAAGCTAAAAAAATCTGATGAAGTAGGTGACCCTTTAAGCTCCGCTGTCTGTAGATTATTATTTTCTGAAGAATTTTGTAAATTTCTCATACTTATAAGTTCTCACTAGTTGAAAAACAATATATTGATGCACTGTGTTTAGTTTTCTCTCTTTGTTATTGTTTAAGTGAAGCAGTGACTTAGAGCAATCTTTAAATACTGTTTTTAGTAAAATTATCACACAGTTGCATTTAGTCTAGTTGAGTTTTTGTAGAGTTTAGTAATACACCGTGGAGGACAGAGACACAGCAAACACACCAAGATACTGCAACAGGTAACTGTAACTGGTGAAAGCAAAAGCAGTGTAACATTAAAATGAATAATATGTGAAAAGGGTTCGGGTTTCAAAATATACCATTAATATTATAAAGAAAAAGTGAAAGATGGAATTAACATTTTCAATTTCAAAACATGCCTTTATATGTATTTGTGTGTTTTTCAGCTCCTGTCTGAAGAAATGTTCTGCTATGTGTTTGCATGGACAGTGCGTGTGTGTGGGTCAGCTGTGTAGGTGAGATATACATGAAGTGCCAAGCCATTAAAACAGGCAAAAAGCTTGTGTTTATTTGACTAACCAAAACTCATCCAAGGCAGCTTTAGAAAGCCAACAGAAAGGCATATTGACACAAAGAGTGGATTAACAGGCACCACTACACTGGTACTAAAAGTCAATCTGAGCAAAGACCCATGCATTCATTTAACATGGCCCTCATTTCCCCTCACAAACCCACAATACTACATTTGTAATTATTCCACTGCCACTGCCATTGTCATGTAATTAACAGTTCATGTTTACTGTCAGCACATCAAACATTATTTGTAATTCTTTTAATTCAGTACCGTAAATATAGCAAATTAGCTGATAATGAATTGTGGATTAACACTGGTCATCATTTATTGCTTATATTTGTTACTAATATTTAGTGTCTGGCCACTGTAAATGATACTCTGTGTAACTCTCAAAAAAATGTAGACTATTTGGATGTAAGAAGCAGGGTCTCCTTATAGTGAGGATTCTCCAGCTCATTTCAAGTTAAAATAATTGAGAATTAGCTTACTCATTCTATCACTAATTGCTGGGCATTCATATTTGCCTTCATATTTTGTTTGTGCCGATGAGTATTTTTAGGAACATTAGAATGAAACTTTTCAGCAGGCAGTATTATTTCCGTGCCAGCACCTGAAAATGGAAGAGTCACTCCAGCCCATTAATTGACATGCAATGGAATCATTATCCCACTGTACCAGCAAAGACCAAACTGGCAGTGGAAATTTTAATTTCAAAACATTTATGAGGTGCTGCATCAGGGTTGCACTAATAATGTAGTCTAATGTTGGCATCCCATGGAGTTTATAGGAGAAGAAAATTCTGAACTACATGACAACGTGAAGTGTGATGCTGTCTCACAGGGTATAAGAGGCAATGCATTATCAGTGATAGCAGAGCCAGTTTAACCTAAGTTCAACAAAGTGAAATCATATGAAAGTTCAGATTAAAAGGCAGAGATATTTTTGGATAACTGTTAGTGACCATCTTCTCTTTCCATAAAATATCATGAAAGATCATCTACAAACTCAGTGCTTTGACCTCAAGTCATCTGAGGAGTGTCTAGAGAAACTAATTTTCCTGTTAGACTTGCTACCACTGTGACACTGTTGCCATCGCTGTGGTAATAACTGTGGTTATTAATGTGGTTATTACCATGGTGACGGTAATAACCATCAAAACAGATCAGTCAGTGGTAACGCAGCTACCCCCTGACTGATCATCCACTGTGTTTGCTTTTATTGTTGTATGACACCGTACTTGCAGCCTATTCAGGTTACACAGGGAGCTCAGCTTCTACATCCACGTATGCCGTCGCAAGAAGGTCGCCTGTGTCTACAAGCAAAGTCTCAAGCGTGTCGAGAGGACACTAGGAGACTGTTAGAAAGGTAGATCTGGACGTAGCAATGCAAGGCCATTTGTTTGTCTGTGATTTGTTGTGTTGTGTTTTACCACCAATCGTAAAGTCAAACATGAAAAAATACTGAGTGCACCGCATTAAATGAACAACTCATTCGTAATGATGATTCAGTTTGCCCAAAACTCATATGACAAAGGAAGGAGAGAAAACAAAATCACTTAAAATACTCTGACTTGGCACATCAGTCCAGCTTCTCAGTGTTAAGCTAGATGTTTTAGATGTTGCATGGCATCCCTTATTTCTCGCCAGTTGTGCTAAAGATCCCATGACAATGAATCAACTGCTGATATAGTTTGAAAAATTCAAACAATTCTGAAAGAGCTTTAATGAATTAAAAGGAAGGTTACTTCTATCCAAACGTGAATATGTCTAATTTGAACTCAGTTTTTCCCCATCTCTGTCATACATAATTTCAAAAAAGAAAACCCTACATTTAGTGCCCTTCATAGCACTTAATTTATTTTTTTACTCTGAGGAATAGTAGGTGGGAGTCTCTCAAACAGATGTTAAATGTCTAACATTTAAAACACAACAGACATAAAAATCATTCCTTTTTTGTTCCGTCTTATAATGTTTTTAATTCAGTCAAATATGAAAGAAATTACATTCATGTTTTTTTTTCAGAATGAACAAGTGCTATTAGCATAACATGAAGATGACACTGAATGACATGCTTCGTTTAGTTTTGATTAAAAGCTGACTTGTATAAGCTGAATTTCCCTGATTTTGTTTAAATAATGGACAGTTTCAGCTATTCTACCACAACCCCACATTTTAACGTCATCATGGAAATTATAATTATTTACACTGCTTAAAATAAATAAACACTAGTGAAGGAACACTTTCCCTGGGGAAAAAAGTCATGCTTGACATCTAAACTAACCTGGCTTGGGTAATGTGTTAGGAAAAATAGGATGCATCATCATTTGATAGAAATGAAAATGGTCAGCCTCCAGATGGCTGCCTTCCTAATCAGACACCCTGGAAATCGAAGTGGAAACATGATGAGGACGGCTCGAGGTTCTTTATTGTCATTGTAAAAGAAATGTACAGTGAAATAAAGCTGCTCTCAACAAAATGTTACATTCACTGCCACTGTATGCATATAAACAAGTCTAAGCTTGATTTTTTTAAAAAACAGTATCAGTAACATTTCCACTCACTTTGTAGCTTCTCCTTAACTACAAGAAAGTTTTACTTCAGTGTGCCTTGGAGTAGTGTTACTGTTTTTAACTGCTATCAGAGGGAATTATAGTCCAAATAGTTTATTGTTAAAGATTTAATTGGATTTTGCATGTGCATGCACTTAGTGGCCCACTGTCTCTGTGGTTCAATCACTTGATTTTGAATCAGCATCAAAGAACACAATCAAGCTGTCTAATCCCCCCCCCACCCCCTACCCACCCACAAACAGCACATTTCTCTATGAGCTATGTGGACATTTTTGCAGAAATGCTGTCAATGAAAGCCGGGCCGTTTCTAACAGTGGCTTACCTTTTGAACCACGTTTTCTATCATTTAGGTGTTGCCAAGGAGTGGTGTAAATCTATATATGAGAAAACACTTTAGTTTTTTAACCTACATCAAAGTAGTTCTGTTTTTCTTCTTAAAAGAAAATGAGTAATTTTAATGATGCTTTTTTCGTTGTGAGGCACAGCACCATGTTGAGACTCTGTGTAATTACTAATAGCAGATACAGAGTCCCAGGGCACGATTCTGTGCCAATCTCACAGGCACCTCTCTGGGCACTGTGCACCTTATCACACAGGCTTCTCATTTCAGATTCACATCAAAGTAACCCATCTCTGCTTCTCCTTAAAAAAAGAACTATTTCAGTGTGTTGAGGTTGAATTATCTATGGTTTGAATGAAGCCATTTATTAAGACATTTTCACCACTCAGTAGACATTTTAACCAGATCAAGCACAGCTCAGTGTTTGGCACTGCCTATCAAAACTGAACCGATGTCTTCGTAGAAATGATGTGGTGTAGACACTCCCCACGGAAGTCACAGCCACCTGTCTTCAGGCTACCCAGTGCAACTAAGATGACACTTGCACGTTTTTGTCTTTGTTCTCTTGTGCAGAATGACTAGATTTGCTATTGCTACAAAATATTTATTCGAATTAAAACTGCTGTTCACAATGCCATTCAGATAAGTAACACATTCACTTTATATTGGGCACTTAGTAGTGAAAATGATTTTGATTAAAGGACTGATTCTAGCTTTAGACATTATCGAAGTCAGAAACTATGATGACCTGGACTGACCCAGTAAACAGTTTCCATGTATTTGAGTTTCCATGTTTACTGTAATATTTTGCACATGCAAGCTTGTAAATGGTAAATGGACTGATTCTTATATAGCACTTTTCTGCTCTCCTGGAGTACTCAAAGCGCTCTATACAACAACCTCATTCATTTCTATACTTAGTGCTCTATCTAACATTCATACACATTCACACTCTGATGGATGCATCAGAGAGTAACTTGGGGTTAGTATCTTGCCCAAGGATATTTGGCATGCAG
>VURO01035481.1:0-10289 GCA_015108175.1 Pelvicachromis taeniatus | reverse complement strand
AAAAGTTAGCGTCCATCCTCCAGTGTCACTGTGTTTATGCTAACATAGCTGTGTAGCTAGCCACATCATTATATAGCAGCTAGTCCAACTTCAGTAGCCCTACAAACGTCACTGCTGTTTAGTTTCGGTCTTCATTTCTGTCTGCAGTGATAGCAGACTGTACGTTTGTTCAGGAATCACTCAGTCTGAACATGGTACATTATGTTTAGGTGGAAACTAGCGAGCTAACTTTCTGCTAACTCTGCTAAACTTCATAAATCCTGTTTTCATGGATGCCTGGGTGTTAAACTTCATAGTTACACCTTGTAGAGCAGCCACACTGATCATTTTATTAAATCTGAAAGAATTTAGACAGTTTGTAACTCTCAGTGATGCCACAGTGTTTCTTTGACTTTGGGACCTGAAGCGGAGTTTGGGCTCGGAAACAGCGAATGACGTCAGACTTAAAGACCGGATTGCGAATCTTACTCTTATCACTTGCGCTTCTTTTTGTGGTTTCCTGTTTTGATTTTTCTTTTCTTTTTTTTTTAAATACCAGCCAGTAAAGCTGTGTAAACCTATGAGTCATGCACACAGTGTGTATGAAAAGACGCAAAAAGTGCTTTTATTTAGCCCTATTTTTAATTCACAGATGGACATATCCAGGATTGACCCAAATTTAAAAAAATAAATAAAATACTGCCATGTTCATGTGATGTGTCACAAAAGAATGACTCATTAATGTTTTTCTTTTTGTGATCTGTTTTTGGACAACGACTGAGATCCACAGAAGCCTTTGGCTGCACAAACAATGGTGCTCTTTATGGCTTTTGGTGACAAGAGAGAGAGAAAAAAAAAAAGAAAATTGCAGAAGCTTGCTAGACTAATCTTCCCCTCCCTCTATAAAAGAGTGAAAAAAAAAAACCAAAGTTCACTAAAGTGCATGTAAACTGCCCTCTCTGAACCCAAAGGTAACTCCTTCAAAACACTCTGAAACACGATGAATCTGCTTCCACGTTTTTTGCAAGTGAACTATAAAAATCCATCAAAGTTTGCCATATCATTTAGTCTGAAAGCAAACTGATGTTGCTCTGTGTTGCTGACGTTTTTCGGGTGTGAGTCACCATGGTTACAGGAGTTCTTTATTGTTATGATTTCTTATTTTTAAGGAATATGACAGCAGTTTGAAACACGTTAACGCTCCAGCTTTATAGACTTTATACAGTTAACCTGGACTTGGTTTGATGGCTTTCATCTAACGTCTGGCCAAGTGTAGAGATTTGTATAAAAAATAGAAAACTAAGCACAACAAGTAAGGAAATGTATGTATGTCAGGATATGCCCTTAGTTATGCTGCGATAGGCTCAGACTGCTGGGGGACTCCCATGATGCATTGAGTTTTTCCTTTTCAGTCACCTTTCTCATTCACCATGTGTTAATAGATCTCCCTGCATTCAACCATACTTGTTATTAATCTCTGGCTCTCTTCCACAGCATGTCTCTATCCTGTCTTCCTTCTTTCACCCCAACCGGTGGCAGCAGATGGCCCCGCCCCTCCCTGAGTCTGGTTCTGCCGGAGGTTTCTTCCTGTTAAAAGGGAGTTTTTCCTTCCCACTGTCGCCAAAGTGCTTGCTCATAGGGGGTCATATGATTGTTGGGTTTTTCACTGTATGTATTATTGTAGGGTCTACCTTACAATGTAAAGCGCCTTGAGGCAACTGATGTTGTGATTTGGCGCTATATAAATAACATTGAATTGAATTGAATGTGTATTTTCCTACTGACTGTTTTGGTGACCATCAAGCGCCTCGCTGGCAACATGGAACCTGCTACAGAGGTCAGCTGGTGACTGCTCCAAACATGCCACGTATAACTGATCTGGATACAGCCTGTCCTATAGGGCAACTTCAGGAAACCAAGTTTCAGCATTATTTGGAGCGAGCCCTGGTGGTACCATGTCCAAACTCAAGTTCGAGAGAACAGGGGCGTCCCAGGAAGACAACAGCACAAGTTTTCTCACCCTGTCAATGCCTAGACAGTCTTCTAAAGATTTGCACTCAGTGTTCGCAGGACGATATGGCTGACGGATCTCTACTTTGACGATCAGGAACAGACTGTACACAGCCAATCAGTGGTCTCACAGGGCTGCCAGGAGACTTCCCACGACGGCCCTTCACCATCAGGTCTGTTTGCGCTGGTGTCACCAACATGTGCAGTAGAACCTGAACATGTGGAGGAACGTTATGTCCAGCGATGACTCGACAACAGCAGCTGGATCATAGCTGGATCGGGTGTGGAGACAAAGCGGAGTACGCTACGCTGCTTGCAGCACCGACAGGGTAACGGCTTTGGGTGTAGGCAGTGTGATGGTGTATGGCGGCATCGCCTTCACTGGAAAAACAAGGCTTGTTACCAATGGAGACAATGGATATTACCTTCGAAAAGCAGTGTATGAGCAAGCCGGTGACCAGCATGAGCACCATCCAGTGCCAAACGAGAGTCAATAGCAGAATAAGGTGGTTGGCATTAGCAGAGAAGATCTGGCAAGTGTTTCATGTGCACAACCCACATACTCAACTCTGCTGCTCAACCCACAAATGCATCTTCATTATTGGCACAATTAAAGGAGAACTAAACAGGCTTTCCAAAAGTACAGGATTTATTGCCAAGAAGCATTGTTATAAAAAAAGAAATCAACCAAAGACAAATGTCCTTACTTTTTGAGCTATGTTTAGAATGAATGCAAAATGTCTGTAGCTGTTGTTACAGGGACGGTGCACGAGGCGTCGTGTCCCCTTTCCCACATTAAAACCAACACATCTACACTCACACAAGACGACGTGACACTTTGATCCAAGATGAAAACAGCTGAAACCTGTAAACGTCCTGCTATCCTTGCCAGATGTTTCACATCATAAAAATTCAAAGTAAATGTAAGCCAAGGTGACTTGTTACAATGGCTGTCCTGCGGACCCCTTTTAGTATCCCTGTGTGGCCAACCTTTAGTTTTAGAGATGACCGGGCTGCATGCTGAGTGCTCCAGCCACCTGCCGGGTTGAACTTGCCCAAAGCGACTCGATAGTCGTCCTCCCAGCTCTCTCGCTGCCTTCTGTGAGCAGCGAATAAAGCTCGCTGTGAGTCAGAACGGGATCGAGCCCAGTCCGAGCACCAGGGCCTGGTTTGGTTAAAAATGCTGGTGGTAAGCCATAAAAGGGCTGGAGCAAAGAGGAGCCGTCTCCCCTCCCATTCATGATTCATGAATGACTAATCTTTAATGTGAGTCTCCTCAAACACAGTTTATTTTATTATTCACGCCGTCAGTATGCAGCAGCTGGACTTCTCAGGCACCACACCCACCATGTACTCGACAGGAGAGGAAGCGGGCCGGCAGTGTTTGTGCGGCTTGTTGTGGTTTGAAATGTTTGCTCTGCACTAATTTTTCATCCGCTGCTTTCGTCCTGAGTGGAAGGCCGAGAAGAAGCGAGCCAGCGAGCAAAAAATTGATTTTCAAGAGTCTCCTTTTTGTGTTGAAAATGATTGACTTTCTCTGCAGATGTAATTAGGAATACACATTTGAGATTTTCCCCCAAATAACTTTATGCAAAATTATCCTCTGGTGTTCTTGGCTGAAAGTGACTTTTATTGAATTCGTGCCATAAATTCATCCTCTTCTCATTATACTTTAATAAAATTCAGCAAACAATCTCAAACTCTTTTTGGAGAGAGAGAGAGAAAGCTTTTCTGTGCTGGACATCTCACACCTTTGAAGTGAATATATAAATGTGACAGTAGTGGTCAAATAAAAAGAATAGTCATATAAATCGTCTGGTAGTCAAACCGGATCAGACACGTTCACCTGTATTGTGCAATGACACTACGAGTTTCCTGTTTAACCAACCACTCCTCTGTGCTGAATGGTGGCTCTGGTTGCTCATTACAAGCATTAAAAGCGAATCATAGCCGTTTAGCCTTTCATCACGTATGCGTTTGCTTTGATGTGGAAAACGAGTCCACTGGTCTGTTTTGTTTTGGGTTTAATGCGTTGCTGTTATTAAAGTGATTAAACCTCCAATTTCTGAACAATGTCCAAGAATGTTTCAGCGCTTGTGGCTTTTATTGACAGCTGCCCTCAAGCTCCCTGAACTCCACAGGTTTGTGCAAAACCTGATAACCCCCCGTAACCCGTGCAGGATCTGGCAACGTTTCAAAGAGCTTCCTCTGATGTCAGGAATGCTCGGCTTTGGTCAGGCTTTCAGTGCCCCCCATAAATTTCCAGTGGGGTTGAGGTCAGCTGACTGTGGAGAAAAGTCCCCGACAGTCAGCACTCCCGGCTCCTCTTCGGTCTCTGAGTGGTTGTTGCAAAGCTTTGAGGTGTATTTGGGGTCGTGATGCTTGCTGCGGTAAGAATTGTTTGCCACAAAGATGCAGAGGGTGGAGCAGGTCCCTGTAGAGTGGACTTGTGTCAGCTCCGTGTTTCTCTGTGTGTCTGATACCCCACAGTCTGCTCTGTTTCATGTCCTCCACCCTTCTGTTACTGCCTCCAACCTCAGGCTTGGATTCATTAGTAAATGGGACGATCGTCCACCACAGCACCACAAGCCTTTCACCTGGTTTCCACTCTACACCACTCACCCACTCACCCACCAGTCACTACGAGAAAGCTTTTCTTGTTGGTCTTCTGAGCTTTAATACATTTGTATATATACAAAGAACGTGTTTTCTATCCCCCAGTGAACCAGGCCCATTGTATTGATCTCCTGCTGATGTTTCATTGTGCTTTGGCTACACCTTAAAATCTTTTAAAGGTCTCTGTGTTACCCCCTTCAGCAAACGTCAGTCTTGCCATTATGTGATGGTAAGAACCCCCCCCCTCTGCTCACAAAAACAATCTGATTTCTGACACGTTCACTTGAGGCTGATGTCATTTTTCCCACCGAGCATCTTGTCAAACAGCGCTCTCCTGGAAGCACGAGGCAGAGCTGCGTTTTTAACAGCTGAACAATAGCAGCAAGTTGATTTACGTCAAGAAACCCCCGATGAGTCATTCAAGTGAAAAAGTGTCACTAAACGGCTACTTCAATGGAAGACTGCAACTCAAGGAAATCTCAGGTTTGTTTGTTTTTTAATTAAAGTGCACCGCTAACATCGCTCTATTTGACTGCTTACCTGAAGGGCATTTTTATTTTATACAGGACACCAATACAGTTAGCTGACATGTTTATTAATGGAAAGAGTGGTAGCACTGGTGACAGAGTAACTCATACTGGGAAATAATACATCCAAATTTGAGACTCTCTCTTTTCCTCAGCACCATAAATGTGTTTGCTCTGACTACAGTAAACAGATCTCCGTGGCGGCGATGGGTTCATCCAGCGAGAGGTTGTAACACACTTTAGCACTTAAAAGAAAACAGTCGATGTCTGCACTGTTTTAACACAGAAACTCATCAAAGGTTTTGCCATCTTCATGCTGTTAATGATCCCATACAGATCAGTCACAAGGAGGATTGACGTGTAGCACATACACGTCGCTGTAATGTGATAAACCATCCATGTTTCTGAGGGCCGTTCACATCTGGGGGGTTTGTGATGTCAGAGCATTTTCAAGTCACTTTTCAAGTTTACTTAATAGAAAAAAAAAGAATGTCGTCCTCATAAATATACACCGTGAATAGTTTGTAAAAAATACACAGGAGTGACCAATTTGTGGAAGCTGCCATGTTGACCAGGAAATTTCTTTCACCCCAACCGGTGGCAGCAGATGGCCCCGCCCCTCCCTGAGCCTGGTTCTGCCGGAGGTTTCTTCCTGTTAAAAGGGAGTTTTTCCTTCCCACTGTCGCCAAAGTGCTTGCTCATAGGGGGTCATATGATTGTTGGGTTTTTCACTGTATGTATTATTGTAGGGCCTACCTTACAATGTAAAGCGCCTTGAGGCGACTGATGTTGTGATTTGGCGCTGTATAAATAAAATTGAATTGAATTGAAACGTGAATACAGCGACTCAGATGAACATCGCCGCTCAGCTGATGTTATGTGTGTGGATAGAGCGTGGCCACATATGTAGGACACCAACATCGCGGGAAAGAAGAATTCAATGGCCTCTGTGTTTGAATGTGTGTCTGCACGTTCAGACTCAAGGTTCATACCGATGTTTGAGGAAGAAGACAAAACATGAATGCTAATGTAATCCTCTTCCTCCTCACCCCGAGCTTCATCTCCTGGACACTAACACGTGAAAGCGAACATACACTTTACTGTAGACTATGGCTAAACGTTTAATAATGTGCATCGTCCCGGTTACATAAAAAACAAAGACATTTATCTGAGATATTGTTGCACTTTTTCAGCAGATTAGACAATGCAACCCCTCTGGCTAACTTTGTGCCAGCTAATGTTAGCCAGAAGGTTACAAATCACACTTTCCGCCTGATAAACACTCTGATCTAACATCACATGAGAGTTTACACAGTGTCAGTGTTGCTAACGCCCACGGAGGCTAACAGTGGTGACTGCATAATGGTATGTATAAGGATTGGTGGATGGGCAGCATGGTGATGCCATGACTAGCACCACTGGCCCAACCACTAGGAGGCCCTGACTTCAAATCCAATAGATGATGGTTAATTGGTTAACTGCTGATTCTTGGTGTAAATTCAAGTATGAGTGAATCTGTGCCCTTTAAACGTACAGTACTAAAAGTCCAAATAACAAGTTAACACTGATCCATGACAACTAACACAACCACTTACAAACAACTGTGTTAACATGTTTCCATATACTGTTAGAAATACAAGAGACAAAGCACCTCACCTGTTAGTGATGTCACTGTGGAGTCCTCACATCCTCGCTGGGAGGAGTTAGGATGCGAGTGAAGGAGATGAGACGACACGGTAGCATAACGAAAACCAGCCCCCGTCACAGAGACAAAACGCTGGCGTTTACGTCCCAGATTAATGACGTGCAGGTGCGTGATCGCACGCAAGCGCTCACTTTTAAACATGCAAGATGGATTTTGCACTTTTTAACCATCCCTCTGCTTTGACCCTCACACTCCCTTCGTGTAATGCGCCGGCCAGTTTATTTCCTTTGCCTCATTATGAGGAGGGTTTTCAATAATTGATCCGCTGGATGATTTACTCGATAGTAAATAGAATTGCGGGTTTTTTAAAAAAATTGGAGGTGTTGGGCTGATTTTTTTTTCCAGAGATAAATTGAAACCAATTACAGAGTAAATACAGCCGATATACAGCATGCAATAATTATTGTTTGAAGTCGTTTATAATGCACCGCAGTCCTTCCACAGCAGCTCCAGTGATTTTGTTGTTTTAAGTGGACTTCCTGGAAAACATGAACACATACTGTATATACGCTCATTACATGATTGAACGCACCTCCCTTACACAAAAGCTTTTTCCCTTGTTGGCTGCCACTCACGCTGGAAACGGACTAGCTTCCGTGTTTATGGGAAGTGACAGTCAACACGCAGGCTTTAAATGAGTGAGGATCCCTCCACGCAGCGTGGGTAATCTCTGAAACATCAGCTGCTAATAACTGATTACAAATGTATAAAGTAAGTGGAAAGAAAAGGAAGGGGAAAGCCAATTTGTAGAAAGCTGAAGCCGCCTAATGCCAAATGCAAACTAATACGTGTTAACACAGAAAATAGAAAATAAATGAATTCCACTGAGTCATTTTTTATTCACTTTTAACTCCGGGACTTTCTTTGATCTGGATAATTTTGATCGTGTAGCTGTTTAATCATGAAATAAGCTCTATTTTTCCTACACGGCCTTTGGTGCTTTGCTTAATCTATCAAAAGAGGGTCTGAAGCTATTGTTTGGTGCACATAAACGCTGATATGTTGACTCCTCTTCCATTAAAGTCATGTTTGCCACACCAGCAGTTCATGAACTCTGAGTGTCATGGATATGAGAGCTGAAATTCCTCTGCACGCTCTTACCCCAGAGGATACTTTGTCACTTCGGTTTAAAGTTCTTCCCATGAAACGAGGCTGCAAAGGTCAAGCCCCATCTTTCTGACATCATTATTTCCTCGCATGTCCGCAGCAGAACGCTTCACATGTGCCGGAGCTGGCTTTGAACAGTAGCGGGGGAGTGGGGGGGGGAGTTGCAGGGTCCTCCACTCCGAGCGGGACCACAGAGGATGCCCGACATCTTTTCCCATGTACCCCCGAGCCAATGAAAACACTGGAAAACGACACATTCCCATCAGCTAAGCTCGGTGACACGGCGACCTCAGGAAAAAGGCATGAGTAAATACCAAAGGGGGGGGGGGGCAGTGGTGGAGCGTTGAAGCGGCTCAAACGCTTTCAGTCCTGCAGATGTGGCAGCAGCACCTATTACCAGCCACCTGTGCTTCATTTAGGCTAAACCCTCCATTAGGCTTTAAAGGCTCATCCATTCTCATTGTCTAACCCTGGCTGCTTTGCCTTTGTGGGGCTGCCCACTTCCCCTCTTTAAGAAGGTGGCCCTGGTTCAAGACCTGCAGGTGATTCCTTCCACACACATATTTGCACTTGTCTCATTGTTTTCTGTCTGTTTTAATATACTCCATGAGCATGCATCTGCTGCAGAGAGCACGTGGGAAACACCGGTGATGGTGAAAAACACGCTGGGCACGGGTCAGAGCACGGTGACGTGCTGGTATTATTTCTGCATAACCCACAACGAGATAATAACGGTCCGATGGTGACGATAAAAGCGCACGAGTGCTTTTTCTCTCCCACATCAGTTACGCGTGTCGTCTTCTCCGGTTGCCAGAGAAGGAAGTTTATTTCAGGAATTTATTGTTGTTGTTTTGTTTTCGTCCGCAGCGTTGCAAATGGCCAAATAAGATGTTCTAGCGATCATGACTGTGGGGCTGAAAAGACCAAAATGACTTCCAGATGTTCCAAATTAGGCAGCTTCACTTTGTTTGTGTTGCTACAGTGAGGTTGTGCGCCTCTCACACAGGGACTGATGGCTGTTTGCAGGCACTACATTTAAAGGGGATAGAAATATGCACATCCTGCAGCGAGAGCGTGAGCTGGTGCAGAGATCCGTCAGCAGGACAACGTTATGGTTTCTGCAGAGGCCGCGGCTCGTGGCTCACAGGTCTGAAAACAGGCAGTGTTGAGAAGGACGCAGGGTTCGCGCAGTGCACTTGTATTTGGCCGCATGCGATTAGTTAACACTCGACAGAAGTGCAGAAGTTTTTGGCCTCTTTGAATGCTAAAGAATGCTTTCCGCTGCTCGAGGCCATCCTCAGTTATTCATGAAAACGAGATCTTTTTCTTCTGGAGATTTCCATTTAGCCTTGCAGAGACGGACCAGTATTATCAGCCCTCAATAAGAAAATGTATCAATTTAAAAATAGCTGCAGCCACATGCTCGTGTGCATTCCCAGGCTGCTGAACAGGATGACGAGTTGAGCTTAGTCAAGCCAACGGCCCACCTTTAATATTGTACAGTATTGAATTATGGCCGATTATTGCTCTGCAACATAATGCACATTTTCTTTTTTTTTCTTTCAAACCATTTTTGATCGATTTGTCAGAAAGCTGAGGTGTGACATCGGAACGATGCCGTTCAACCGGACCTCAGCAAAGGAGTTGAGATGGCGAGCGTTGTGGTCGTGCTTCCGGTCTGTTGCGCTCCGTCACTCATTTTTGGGTCAAGTTAAGTTTTTGGATCAAATTTAGGTTTGTTTTGTGAATCTCGATGGTGCCGTGTTTGCACTTGGAGTATTGTCTGTGGTTTCAAACCAGAAGCCAATGATTGTCAAGTTGTTAGCCGACGAGTGTGCGATTCCACAGTCACACCCATCCCTCCTGGTGGCGTCGGTTTCTTTGTAGCCAAGATTCAATTCAATTTTATTTATACAGCACAAAATCACAACAACAGTCGCCTCAAGGCGCTTTACATTGTAAGGTAGACCCTACAATAATACATACAGTGGAAAACCCAACAATCATATGACCCCCTATGAGCGAGCACTTTGGCGACAGTGGGAAGGAAAAACTCCCTTTTAACAGGAAGAAACCTCCGGCAGAACCAGGCTCAGGGAGGGGCGGGGCCATCTGCTGCCACCGGTTGGGGTGAAAGAAGGAAGACAGGATAGAGACATGCTGTGGAAGAGAGCCAGAGATTAATAACAAGTATGGTTGAATGCAGGGAGATCTATTAACACATGGTGAATGAGAAAGGTGACTGAAAAGGAAAAACTCAATGCATCATGGGAGTCCCCCAGCAGTCTGAACCTATCACAGCATCACTAAGGGAGGATTCAGGGTCACCTGATCCAGCCCTAACT
>VURO01035478.1:6111-20974 GCA_015108175.1 Pelvicachromis taeniatus | reverse complement strand
TAGTGAAATATCATTTAACATAATGTAATATAAACAATAGACACATAACCACAATGTCGCCTAACAAAACCAACAGGCAACAAAAGCCAAAGACGATAGCTGTGCAGTAGTCCTGCATTCATTCGCTTAGGTAACAATGAGTCAGTGAGGAAGTGTCAAGTGTCAGTATGTCGTTCTTATTTTCCTTTTCTCTCAGTGGGCATCCACCTTCTGGCTAACAAACCACATAAACAACACTGCACATGTGCACGCATCTTATTGGCGGGTACTGCCGCTCGTTGTCACTCACTAAACGGAGAAGACCAGGAGAGACCTTATCTGTCCATAGATTTGTTTTTTTTTTGGTTTTTTTGATCAAAAGTCACTAAAGGGGTATGAAAAACGATCTAGAGAGGAAAGTCTAAGTTAACTATGACAAGAACGGATGCGTAATAACTGCTGTGAGTGAGCGAGGGACATCGGGCAGGTGAGGTGAGATGGTAATTTCCACATTAGCAAGACAAAAGCTGAAAACGTCAGCCCATATCACATTATCTTCTAATGAGGTTGAGCGCTCCTATCATTTACTATCATCCAGATCATCACTATTATATCAGGTGCTTAATTGCCACAATCAGATATCAGGCATTATTCTAAATAAATTCTTCAGTCTTCACATAAATATACTTAGATGCATGAAGAGATTAAGCCATGATTATCCTTTTCTTTAACTGCAAAAAAGAAAATGTTAAAAAAAAAAAAAAGTTTATAATTTGTATGCCTATTGTTTCCTCATAACTCTCATTAGATGACGAATTTAGAGCAGTTGCCAAATCTCTGCTGTTAAATATCACTAGAAAGCTCAGCTTGGTAGGAAGTAGATGAAACTCAAGCCATGCAACCATGGGAGAGCTCAAAAACTTGGGTTGACAGCAGGGGACCAAAAATAACAGCAGCACTGTGATATCACCTCAGAGAAAGTGGAAGGTAGACAGTGTTAAAATTATCAAGTAGCAGCTGAGTCTTACATGCTTAAAAATGTGCTGGTAAACAGGTGAAAAATGGCTTCTGTACTGTAGAAAAATTGTGCTTTTCGAGAAACAGAAAATATATCACAACTGTCCAATAACAGTTTTACTGTACAGTTCAAAAGTTTTTGCGTCTAGGTGTTTAGGAATATTACCTCTGCTAGCTCGATCCACGTGCTCTAGGTCGTCAAGAAACTTGATCACGTCTGGAAATTCCTCCTCACATACTTGTGCCAGGAAGTGAAGTAATGTGGTCTTCTGATCTGCTGACTTGGTGTCCTTTAGCTGTTGTGAAACACAGACACATAAGATATGTGCATTTGGCAGCTTATTTAGTTATAATACCGCATTAAGATGAGATAAGCTAATACAATAAATTGAAAAAGAAAAAAGGTATACACAGGGCAATAAAATAAAATGCTCTAACGGGGGAAAAGTGACTCTGCATGTTGTTCAGAGTTTGTGTTTTTGAAAATGTCACAGGCTAGATCTAACCCTGTTAAGGACAGACACTGTTCACTTGCTAAATAAATGTGTTTGCATGCATGAATGTGCTGAAGCTATCTTACTTTGACATTTTAAAGTCAGAAATGTTGTCATGTTTCTATAACACACCATATACCTGTCATATTCAAGGTTCCATACTTTAAAGGTTGGGATGTTCGTCATTTTTTTTAGTATAAAGCAGGTCTTAAAACACTCAATTTATGGAGAAGTGCACACAACTGTATTCAACATTTCAATCGCCCTCAGGAATGTGAATAGCATGACTTATCCAGCACAAGGCACAGTTACAAATATATTTAAATGTAGTCATGTAGAAAAAAATTGAAAAAAGACATTTAAAAACATAAATAAACAAGTGGTACGACAACTGCATGCAAACATCTCTTTCTTCTGGTTCAAACATGTGGTCAGCGCCGGGGTTTTGTTAGCACCCAACAGCCCTTAGGAAGGCTACATCTATACGAGGTGGGATCAAAAAGTTTTTCCAAGTTTGCACATAAATACAAAAGCCTCAGCCAATTTAAATTTAAATTCTCTCTCTTTCAAGGTCATTTCATTCTGAAATGTAGCGCTGCCAGAGCTCCTGTTACATTTGAATTACTCCTGGAAATCTTGTGCATGTCTAGACTGAAGATCATCACAGGTGACAAGAGTTGCGCACCTCACCGCAGTGCATTTAAAACACAATCATCGCTCACTGCGCACCCCACTTTGTCCTGATGTCGGCTTACAGATGAAACGCGTTCGTCTTGATAGTTAATACGTGTTAGGAAGTATGCTGTGCTGCTATTCTGTGTGCTTTCACATTTTATTTAGACCCCGGCACCCGTATGCATGTTTAGGATTCAGAGTTGAGCGCACTGCTGCTTTGTAAGACTTTTTGCAGTTTTGACACAACAGAAGAGCACGCACTGTGAATACACACATGCAGTTTGTTAGAAAGCGGCTTTCAGGGAGCGATCAAATCTTTGCAAGAGTGCCAAAAGGCGGTGCGCCCCTTCACAAGGGCCCGACCCTTAAAAGGTACATCAGACAAATTTAAACCAGATGCAGTTTTTGCTTTTGATGGGCAAGGTCATAGAACTTTTTTGTTGAAGTACATAATAATAGAATCTGGGTATGGCATGCAAACAGCATCCTTTTGGCCTAGGTTTCACAGTATTCGTCACTATGACAGGAATGATACACATGCAGAGAAAAATGGGTAGGATTTTGAGCTGCATAATGAAAACCACACCTTGTGGATATCCCACTTAAAAGGGGTGAAAAATTGGACTTTTATTAAATGCAAGACACTAGGTGTTTTGATCAGTTGCTCTGTGATTAGTCAGTTGGCCAAGTGAGTGCATACGGTAACTGGTTGATGAAAACCTGCATGCCAGCCTACCTGTCATGTGTACAGAGTTTTACCTGCAATTGAGCAAGAAGGGTGAGAGCAGCATCAAAGGTACATTTCCATGTTATTTTAATGTGATGTAGGTGAGTGGCTAACTTGCAATAGAGCTACAAACTACTGTTAGAAATGCACTTTTTCCAAGATCACTTTTTACGGTTGATGCTAAAATAGAAAAGGTTCGGCAAAGGGCTCGATGTACTCGTGCTTGAAATCAGAAGTACTAATTTAGGTAAATATGCTGTCTGGTAACTGGAAAAACAAGTCATTGTCCTTCATTGACTGTACTTACCCAAAGCAGTTCTGAGCTCTAGCTTAACAAATGCTGAGTGTTAAGATGATTTTATGTCTCGTAATTGTGTAGCAGATGTATTCCTGCTCCCTGCACTTGGTGCCCATTTATTGCCACAAGTAACAATTTTTTTTATATTTCTCTGATAAATTTCTATCATTGCCTTTTTTTTTCCCCCCTTTTCTTTGTTCTTTTTTTTATTCAACAGGCTAATTCCAAGATGTCTCTCAGCATCTCCGCCAAACATGCCTCCTGCAGAGTGTGTTGCAGTGTATCTCTCTAGGTGATCTATTGGTAGACAGCAGTGTACTCAGACCCGCTGGGTTTAATCATGTTTGTATTATCTCCTCTAATCAAACATTCTCATCTCTCTTTTCATTTCTGTTCCCCAGTTCCCCCCCTTTTTTTTTTAATAAAACCTTCAAGTGCTCACTCACAAAAGGTCCCTCTTTGAATTTAGATGGATGGTAATCGTAGATGACAATGTAAACATTTTCCTTTTACAGTTGGGATGGATGCAATTTTCCTGTGCTGTGGAGTGTGCCGTGGAATTAAGTTGTCAAACTCGGTGTACGGCGCGAAGGTGATGCCTTCCTCTATACATCCCGGCTGTGACATCAACGCAAACCTTCCTTCATACAACATACGAAGACAAAAGAAACTACTGGTTTAAAATCCTTAACATTCTCCTGTTAACTGATATTACTGTCATGCTAATGCATCTAATCCATCATGTTCGTTACAAATGTTTGCCATTGCACTTGTATTTATATGAACATCAGCATCCAAGTCTAGCAGGGTAAAGAGGTGGCAGTGACAAATGACAGCAGTGCTCGTTACTGTGGAAACCGCAGTGGGTGTGCCAACAGCTGTAACGTAACCACTGGAGGAGTCATGCGCCTCGTTCTTCCCGTCACTATTACAAACTTTATGTTCTGTTTTCATGCTGCATAAAATCCTGAGTTACAGGTGTTGGGTACGTCTCTGTCCAAGAAACACGGGTATTGCCGCGGGGAGGTTGTGTGAACTTTCAAAAGGGATAGTGGTTTGAGGCTCCAGTTATCTTTTCTGAGCAGAAGAATGAGACTAAAGTACTCTGAGTTTAAATGCTTTGATGGAGGCCAGATGATAGCAAAAACTCTGATAGCGTTCCAATTAAATGAAATCGTTTAAAATAAAATGTCTCATTACAGCAGCTGCTTTAGATCAGTTTACTGATAAGGCTCAGACAAGGTGACCAAAGAGAGAGACACCGCTACACATAGTAGTCTAATGGCATATACACAGATATACACGAATCCCATAATGTACACCGACTCTTTCTTTAGTCTAATCACTGTTAACGGTCTTGGCTTGTACATTTGGCAGAAAAAAGCAATCCATATAGCAAATGAGCATTTTAACTCAAGGTTCCTGAGGACATAAAATGAGACCGCAATAATGAAAATAAGGGGAATCTATCAGGCTAGCTTCAACTAAGGGCCTAAAAAAAATCATTTAGTTCAGGTCAGTAAAACAAATTATATTTCTGTTACAGAACTCCGACTGCAAACACAGCTGTGTATCTCTTGAGAAAGTTTATTGAACTAGCATCACTCCTGTTGAACATTTGACACTGAAGGGATGACTGACTACAAAACTGTGTGTGAACAGCTGAAATTAAGGTCAGCATTTCAAACCTTACCTTGCAAAGGGAACTCAGGTCAAAGCCATATGATTGGGCGTTTCGAGAGCCCGCATTCATGTAATTCCCCAGTAGCAGCACCAGCTCCAATAAGCGGCCAAAAGAGCGACTCTTCCTGACCTCATCACATGCGGCGTTTACAGCCAGGATATCTGGTCGCAGATTGTTTACGTGCTCCTCAAACTGAAGCCGGAAGAGGATGTGGCTGAGGCGAGGACGCAGCCGCTTCACGCTGCTCATCTGTGGAGGCCGCAAAGTCAAGGTTGGAAACAAGAAAACAAGAAGGCATAGATGGAAAAGGGATAATAGGGGAAAAAGGGATTCGGAGAAAAGAGAATGAGGAAGGAGATGAGAAAAGGATGGGAAATGATGTCAAAGAGAGAAAACCACATCAAAGAACACAGTCAAACTTAAAATAACTACAATAACACATTTGACACACTCTCACATTCAGACGATCTAATTTAAAAGACATTTATGCAACCAGCATGTTGGAAAGTGTTGCTAGGCAGTAGTAATAGATGCTGGCAGTGATTTGATTTGGGACCCAGGTCTGGTAAGTTAATTGTGGAGTTAGTGTCCATATAGGGCAGGCAGTGGAGGGGTGGAATATACAATAGGCTGCCTTGGATTACCACTCTCACACAATTAGAGAAAATTGGAAAATATTGCATTGGGCCCAGGACCTGGCCGCCACAGTGATTGTGTATGTGTGTGCGGCGGGAGGGAGGGGTGCAGGTTCCAATTGTCTGTTTCACACAACAGCTGGCTGTGCGGTTTGATGTCCTCCATCAAGGGTTTAATTATAGCTACTGTAATGTTATCAAATGACTATTTCAGTCAGTGTGTACTCGTCTGTGTGCACTTTGTGTCCCTGTATTTGTCGCACATAAAAGGAGAGAGGGAGGGCAAAAAAAAAAAAAAGAGGAATAGAATTATATAACAGAATTAAGAAAAAGCAAGGTCCACACGAACCAAACATAATTGCTGAAACGAACCCCAGAGATGGGATGAATTATGTGATAAAGATATTGAAACGGGGAAAAAATAATCAGAAAAAGAAGAAATGGAGCAAAACACACCGGAGCATCTGCAAATTGAATGTGTGCAGCTGCTCCCACTGGCCTACATAGGGCACTGGGAGGTTATACTGACAACTTGAGGATGGTTTCCAACACACACGCACGCAGACACACAAAAGAGTGGACTTATGGAAAATGTAGCTCGTTTACTGACAAACACTCTTTCCATGAGGTGATAGGATAGTGAGAAGGAAAAGACAGTTCTGTTGATATCCCCATCTAAAGTGTCAGAACATTAACACTGAATTTAAAGATTATGCACCATATACTCTCTCTATATATAATCAAGTGAGTAAATATTTTGACAACTTGTAATAAATATTCCCATGGACTGTCAACAACAATTAAAATCCAAGATGAAAAAAGCACTAGTCCCGAGGATTGTAGCTACAGTTGAGCCAGCAGCATGCACATACTAATAAACAGTCCTCATTCTTCAGGAGTGATGAGGAATAATCATTAACTGCGAGTGATTTTTTTTTAAATTACAGGCAGTCTGCCACATGCATATGGCTTCTGTGAAAGACATTAAAATATGCTTTCACTGACTGATACAGATGAGTTATGTGGAAATGTATATTTTGAGATTAAACGCTTTAATTCCTCGACTTACTGTGACAAAGAACAGTTAACTTATTCGCGTAGCTGCGGGAACACTCAGCAACTATTGTGGTGGCCTTGTGTCAAAGTTTTTACAACAGGCAAGACATAGACCTGAAAACAAAATACTACTGCGCACAAGGCTGAGTTAAAGATCAATTGAAAGTGGCGTTTATTGAAAATAGAAAAGATAAAATGAATGTTTACACAATGGTAAATATTTAAAAAAAAAAAATACATTAAAAAGTCCCTTTGAACCTGAGCCTTTGTGGGCCCACGCGAGCAGCACAACCTCATTACGTAAGCACTCCTCTCCTTTTTTCTCGTCTCCTCATTGACAGAGATACAAAACAGTTATGTTTTTGTCCTTAACGTGGTCGCTAGATAGAAACATAAAAATACATAAGTGACACCTCTCGTGCATAATTCTGACTAAACCACCTTTGAAAAGTCTTTAAGAAAATGATGCTTACGTAATGAGACAGAAGTGCTGCTCTTTAATGTGCATAAATTAGTGCACCAGTCCACAGGTGTCCCGTCTTTCCTCTTAAGGCTTAAAAAGATAGAATTTTAAAGAGCTCGGGATTATGATAATTACATGAAAGGGTTCTCGGTGTGTGTTTTCGTTGGAATAAGACGCCGAGGAAGAATACAAGACAAGTTTATGTGACTAAAACGTTCAAATATTACGTTTTATTACACTGAATGTGCATTTTTCAGCTCTGTTCAACTATTTAATTCTTAATACACTAATGTTTAATCGCATTGTCAACGATAAAAGGCACGCTGTCCTCCGGCAATAAATAAGAAAATATAAAGGAAAAGGCGTTTTTGTGCTGCACTTGGTGGGAAGTTGACTCTTGTTTTGTGTGTTGTGCATTTGTGTGTATTGTGTGTACTCACCACAACTCCAAACTGCTCAGGCTCTGACAAATTAGAGTACTCCTTTTTGTATGTGGCCAGCGCATTAAGCTGCTCCTGCTCCGGTAGGTGCTTTACAAGGTTCTACAAAGAAAAGGAAGAAGGGGCGTGAGAAGCGGGGCGGACATACAGAAATCTAACCTACTGCTGTTCTGTTTGGCGTTGTCTCTTTTGGTGTGTTTCAGCCATGTGGTGAGCTTTGTTACTGTAATAAAACGTCTTATTATCAAGCAGAGACTATGTAGTGTTATACTGTAGATCTGTAGAGACAACTGAAAAATACTATCTAAAATGAGCCACTCTGGTCCACCGCATTGCTGTTAAGATAGAAAAATAGAGATTGACACATACATGGAAGGACAGACAGATGGATTGGATGAACAGAGTAAGTCAGTGCTAACTGTGAGGTACACAGATGGCATAAACACATCGAAGTTAGAGCCACAAAGCTGGTAAAGCACTTATAAACAAAACAAAACCAAAAAAAAATGTTCAGCTAAACATCAGCAACGCGCTTATTTATTTTTTATTGACATACTGCCTGTGCTCACCAACTGTTTCCACACCTGCTGTACTGCAGGCTTTACAGATGCCCAACGTTTTAGCCTTGGGCTACATGCTGTTTTAAGATAGACACCTAATCAAGACAATAGACAAAGAGTTAGGGCATGAACCTGAGCAGCTGAGTAGGAGAAGGGCAAAACTAAAAATATACTTCCAGCCTCAAGGTGAAAAGTTGAGCATTGTCAAGTTTCAATATTTTTTCTCTTTTATCATCTCACAGCTAGGTGTGTCCAGAGTTGGGTGGAACAGGAAAGTCATCCACTGAAGTAACCCTGGCTTCATTAAACAGCATACCTGGATCATAGGTTCAGAGAGTTGCTCTTCATCGACCTCCACTATCATGCGTCGAATTTCCTGATAAGGGATGCGGAAGGAGCCCAGGAAGATGGCTACAGGGGGAAAAGAGAGAGAGAGATGTGGCAAATGGAGAAAAGATTGACACCTGAGCTGTAATGTTGCCATATGAGACGGCTAAACAATTACTGAAGAACAAACAAACACACAAAACAAAGAATGATGTGAAATAAAACGGTATGCACAAATCTTGTGAAACAGAAAGAAAAAAGACAAATTAAAGGCCTCGCTGGTTGAGTGGGTCAGACAAAGCTGACTTTAAAAACTGATTTTAATTTTGAATGTATTGGCTTAGCAACCATGATATTTTCAAGCAAGGGTTAGGACTAGCGAGGGTGTGGTGCATGCCTCGTCAGGGCTAGTTATTAGTCTCCACAAGCAGAAACACACACACACAAAAAAAAAAAATTACATTTGAGCATGTTCTGGGTTGAAAACTCTGGAGTGTGTGAGTGTATCTGCTGTGAAGTATGTTACAACATTATATAATACATACACAGGAGAACATGAACATCTGAACATGAGAATGTACCTTTTGTTTTGCACACTTTTTTGCTCTATTTGGTAAAATCACTTTTAAAGTTGTGGGGGCAGGAATAAATATTATGACTTTCAGGTTGAGCACCAACTTTGGCGTAACAATTCAGTCACAAAGACAAATGTTATGAACCAAGACGTCCTCTCATATCACCATAGAATCCCAGAAACCTGAGAGCATCCATGAATTCATATCCCTCAGTGGGCTCTTTCTCAGACACCCTGTCCCTAGAGACACACCTCCCTACATGGTGTTGAAAACCACCTGGCAAGACTGATGAAATGAAGATGGACAAAAAGAAACCCCAAAAAAGCGCAAACAGACTCACCAGGAAATCTTTTTATTATTGTGGTGTGTTTGATGAATACTTTGCTACTCTTGGGGAGACATGTCGCCCAGGCACGTTCTATCCTTGGCATAAGCACAATATAAAGGAATAGCAGCATCACCAAAGATCCCATGTGTGGACAGCCAACAGGATGGCCATGGCTACGCTACAAAGACATACGTTCACTTGACTTTAAAGCTACAGAAAGACAGAAACACCTGCAGCTTGAAATCCACAAAGCCCTGCAAAGCTTTAAAAAAAACAACAGTTCGAGAAAACGGCCTTAAAAAAAAGTCAGCCTAAAAGACTAGTCATCTCTTATTCCTGTGAACAGGACCAGAAGGACTTCAACTCCCACATGGGACTTTAGAGTCACAAGAGGCGCCTCTCGAGCACCACAGCCGACAACCACGAGCATAGATCCAATTGTCCCACAGGACTTCAGGATGCCGGCTACTACACAGTATATAACTGAGAAAAATTAAAAAGAAACAGCATGTGGAAGGATTAAATTGCAGTTTAAACACACGTCCAATAAATGACGAATCATTTTTTTATTTTTTAAATCTGCATATATTCAGTTGAGGCTTTACTGACAAACTAGCCCTTTCTCTTTTAAAAGCATACGTAAAATGTGACATAACTGTGATATAAGCTCCCGGCTGTAACTGGTAATGAAAACATTTTAGTACAATTCATTAGGCAGAATAAACTTGCACTGTATCTTAACACTGACGGCATCAATCAAGTAACAGAAATAAACCCCCCTCGCAGTCCTTCTCAAAACCTCAATCAAAGCTTTTAGACTCTTTACCTCCTATGGTGGAACACATAAACCACCTACTCCCCCTTTTTTCCCCCCCTATGCTCTATAATTTCTGCTGCATAATTTATCACTGTTACTGGGCTGATTAGTCTCATTTTCTGTTAATACGTGAAACAAAGGTCACAGCTCCCTGTGATATAAGCCAATGAGGTGCTAAGATCTGAGAGCGCTTAAGAGATCAGCTGGATCCTCATTAATGCCGGGTGCTTTTAAAACGCTCATTTTAAGACCAAGCATGCGTGTGTGAATATATGAGAGACATGAGAGAAAGAAAGAGGGACAGAAACAAAGAGAAGTTTCTTTTTGTTTTTTTTCCCTTCTTTCCTTAATGGATCCTTAACGTTGTTAATTAGGGTCGTGTGAAGAGATGAGTCATATGTGGCAAAGGCCAGGTTCACATGAACTGTTTGTGTGTATTAATTGCCATAGCAACATGCTAAGGTGTAAAGCATACCAAATTTTCCTTATTTCCTTGATCACAAAAACATATCAAAAAGAAAATAGAAGATAATGGCCACACCTCTCGCACATTATGGCACAGATCCATATAAATGTAGCTTTTGTTAGGAGTGAGTGGAAAGGAAACAAATACTTACACAGATTCTGTGCGATCTTCGGGTCGAGCACCTTTAGCTCTTTAATTCTCTTCTTTATGGATTTCTTATCCTCTGCATCCTCCTCTTCTTTTTTAGCTGATGAAGACAGAAATATTAATCCACAGCCACCACACAAAGGCAGAATTTAGACAAATGAAGCATGAATGAAACACAAACATTCGGAAACAGCACAATTATGACATTTAGATAACACTACAACATAAAAAAGGGAACAACAACAAAACATTAACTAGATGGGGGAGAAAGTTCACATGTATTATTTATTTACAGAGTTGAAATATTCCATTAAGTGTAAATATGTCAGATTTTTAACATGTCAGCTATTTCTAACAGACTCACAAAATATTTCCTCAAGTCTTTGTTGTATATATTTACATATTTTTGCAAGCGAAGAATGACTCAATGATAGGATGCCATGTGAGTAGAGAAGCATGGAGAAAGGGATTATGGGGAAGTTCTCTCATCACACCACTGAGAGAGTAAGGTACGGGGCCCGTAAGCACAAAGTTGCACATTCGACAAAGATGTTATAGGTGAAGGTAAATCTGCTTTAGGGTCACGTGGAGGCAGGTAGGTGGGATTGTGACAGAGCTGTTGGTAGATAGGAAAGCCAATGAGACGACACAGAGATATATGCTTCCACGTGTGTACACGCGCACACACACGCTCTTAAGCCACGATCACAAAGAGGAGTTCATGGTTGGTTTTAATTATTTAAGACACCAGATTAAGAGAACAAAATGTGCATCCCAGGAGTTTTCGGGGTAATTGTCTGGTGCTGTAATTATCGTGTATGTGGTGAGAGGATAGCAGAGGAGAGGAAAGCAGAGGAGAAGAGGGAAACAGATCAGAAGAGCACACGGGTTAATCCACAGGAAAAGGTATTTCTGCTGTTCCACATGGACTCAGTCTTCTTTCAGGGATTCTCTATCTAATTAAAAAGTGAAGAGGTATGCTGCGAGCTCCCGCATGAAGAGACTGGTATGATGTCCACAAACATGAACACCTACAGTATGGCGCACCAAACACAAATACGGCCACACACTGAGCAATCCTTGGACTTACGTGGTTCCTCTGCAGGTACACTCTCCTCACAGTCTTCGATGTGAGAGAGAGCAAAACGCAAAAGACACACAAGGGAAGGGAGGGGGGGGGCAGTGAAAAATGTGTACCATGGATAGAGGAGAGAGATGAAAATACATTTTTATAAGAATGCTTCCTGTCCACTGCAGCGTGAAACACAAAGAGAAAGGAAACCACAAATACGCTCTAAAAACTGAATCGGAAGAGTGGGTTTAATAGACAAATATTCACTAGATCAAATGAAAAATGATTTATGCTTTACTTTCACAGCATCCCAACTTCTTTTCCCAAAATCAGGTAGTCTTTAACCACAACTGCTAACATAACATTTGTGTTTCTAGCCTAGTAGCATAACACCTTTTGGATAGTTGAATGGACAAACAAGCAATGTCAATGTGTGTGTGTTTGTAGGCCTGTGCAATATGACCAAACTCTCATATCCCGATATAAACATTTCTCACCCCGATAATGATATAGATCGCAAAATAATGCATTTTCTGTAAATTCTGTGAGACTCGGGATACTTGACTTGTGTGAAGTGTTTTCAGCTGGCCGTTGTGTACCTGGAGTCGAGCGTTTTGATCAATGCATGAAGTTTTTTACTTTTTTACACATAAGTTATAACGGCCGCCATTTTTTGGTGGGTATTTATTACACAGTGTGCTGCGGGGAAAAGTCTGTGCTAGCGTTTGAGTCTAAGGTTTTTACTTTTTGGCTTCTCATCCGTAAACTCTGTCCATACTCTTTCACGTGATTCTTGCAGGTTGTTGAAGAGGTTTGTCGTGTTTGAGTCTGAGGTGGGGACAGAGAGTCGGTTTCGTGCATAATTTGCTTAGTACAGTTTTCTGGTCCGTGTCAGACTTTTCATAACCAAACCATGTCCATGCTACAGAGGTAGCCCCTTGTTTAGGAATAAGGTCCTTGATTTGTTTTGACTGGTCCTTCTGTTTGGAGCTACTTGGTTGTGCCTCATCTTCACTGGTATTCTCTGTGCCTGAATCCACGTGGTGACTGTAAGCGCCATTTATAGTTACTTCATGTTTTTATTTGTTTGACGCATATTCTGAAATTTGATGTTTGAGAATAATGTATATCATTTTAGTTTATTTTGAAAAGTCTCAACGGGATCTTGAGCTTTATTGTGAAAGGTTTATGTGGAAAATAAACAAGCGGCAGGCAGAGCCACAATGGTTTTACCGTCATTGTTGCTAACGAGTCAACGCGTAAAAACAGTAGCTTGTCTGTGCGTAGTGTGGTTGTTTTAAATATACGAGAAACAGAGAACTTTAATTAATATAGCAATTACAGTGACCATCAACACGATGAAAAAATATTGCCCTAAACAGGTTATTTTGCGACACCATAAAACTAACGTGTTTTCATATCGTCATATCAAAACAGCCCCATGTGTTTGTGCAGTTTTTGTGTGACATTTAAAAACGTATTGTGTATAAGTAGCATTGTAGTACGTATGTCTTTTTTGTTATTGATTGATATATTGATATTGCAGCTCTAAAAATGGCTAAAACGTTTCCAAAGAAGACAGGAAAATTTGTATGAAGATGGCAATAAATTTGTGTATTAGTTAAGTATAAGCTTAACAGCTTACGTCCAACAAAACTTTAAAGCACACATACAGTCAGAAAGAACTGTTTGACAAATCAGGACATAACAAAAAAAGAATAGGTAACAACATCACATGACATATGACAGTGTGTCATTATTCATTGAGCAAAAACTAACTGAAAATGCACCCCATGAACCACCTTTAGTGGCAATAACATGAAGCAGTCGCTTTCTGTATGATTTCATCAGTCTTCCATAACCTTGTGGAGGAATTTTGGCTCACTCTTCTTTATAATGTTTATAATGCTTCGGTTCATTGAGGTTTGTGAGCATTCATTTATGCACAGCTCTCTGAAGGTCCCGCCACAGTATTTCATTCAGGTTGAGGTCTGGACTTTGACTGGGCCATTACAGCACTTTGATTTCTCTCTTTTTCAACAGCAAATCTTTTTGTAGGAGATTTGCCGCTGCGTTTGGTATCATTGTCCTGTTACATGACCCACTTTCATCCAAGCTTTAGCTGTCCGACAGACTGCCTCACATTTTACTTGAGAATACTTTGATATACAGAGGAGTTCAGGGTTGTATCAATGACTGCAAGGTGCCCTGGTTCAACGGCTGAAAAACAAGCCCAAATAATCAGCCCTTCACCACTGTGCTTGACAGCTGGTGTGAGGTTTCTGTGCTGATATGTTTGCTTTTTGCCAAATATGATGCTGTGCATTATAGCCAAACATCTCCACTTTGGTCTCATTTGTCCAAAGGACATTGTTCCAGAAGTCTTGTGGTTTGTTTAGATCCAACTTTGTAAACTTAAGCAATGCTGCCATGTTCTATTTAGAGAGAAACAGCTAGCTCGTGGGTTTATTGCAATTGCAGTTGCATTTGACCTTGGGGTGGATTTGCAGGGAAGTCCACCTCTGGCAAGACTGGCATCTGTCCTGAATGTTCTGGACGTGCAAATGATATTTCTCTACAGCACGCTGGATTTCACATGATTTGGAATTTGACTTACAACTCTTCCCAGACTGTTGGGGAGCATCAGTTGCTTCACTAATATCATTAGTGACTCTTTGGCATTGTGTTAGCACACACCTGAATGCTCCAGACCAGCCAACTGTCAAAACCCCGGTTTTTATAGAGGCACTCACGCTTACTGATGATCAGTTAATCAAGTCCATTTGATTAGCAGCACCTGGCTGCTGCTTACCCTTTTAAGGGTAAGTAAGGGTGGACACACTGATTTTATTACGAAGTACACCGATGCTCTCAAACACATAACGCCAGAGTATTAACAACCTCGTTTCAGCACACACAAACATACTTGGCTATATCACACAATCTATGATGCATCCTCACATAAGGGCTACAGACGTCTCCATTGTATAAGAGATAGTAAGATAGTAAAACAGAAATTACATTACTCACACACACACACACACACAAAGACAAACACAAAAACACAAACACACCACCACACAAACAACAACACCCCCCCCCA
>VURO01035477.1:0-15310 GCA_015108175.1 Pelvicachromis taeniatus | reverse complement strand
GAGGAGAGGGAGAGAGAGAGGGAGGGGGGGGGGGGTTGATGCGAAGAAGGGAAATAAGGGGGATTAATTGTTCACCCAGGAGAGCGAGATAACATCAGATGTTTAAAAGCCGCCACAACTAATCCTGTCATTTCTTGGACTAGAATAATGAAAATGGAGAAATGATATCTCGTGGAGAACTGGAAACTGAGCTAATCTGTATGCCTGTAACGAGCACATGTTTGTGACTGCTAAGTGGTCTACAGATAGTATAATTCTACTTGCGTGGCATCAGTTTCCAGCATAAAAGCAGTTTTTTTTTTTTTTAAACTGCTTTTTCATTATTCATTGAAAGCACATTTTCATTTCAGCATTTTCATAATGTTATAGTTTTTGTTGCCTTCTCAACTGATTATTTTGAATAAATAATTACTCGGTAAGTTGTAAAATATACTACAAGTTTTGTGAACTGTAGGATTTTTTAGGTTTTACTGCATTAATTGCAATACTTTGAACCAAAGCATACCTTATGGTTTCAGACGTTTCCAACTTTCAGAAGCTTTTCTTTTTCCCATTACTTTTATTATCGTAAGAAAAGCTACTCACGTGGATAATACTGTAGGTTAAATGATACAGTTTGCATCTCTACGCTTTTTTTGGTGAGGGGGTGGAGAGGGAGTTGCTGTCACTGTTGCAGTATGTTATTGACAAAATATTATATACTGGACAAAAACTGTTGCTCAGCAGCTGCAAATGGGAAGCTTTATGGTAAACATTTACTGTTTTAAGCAACGTTCCAAGTTAATTCCTGCAATTATTGTACAGACGATGCCAAATGAGTCCAAAAACATATGGCGTGCTTTCGAACGTGTCTGCAGCGAACTTGAGCTAACGCGTTCTAAAACATCTGAATCGTCCTTTAAATCTTGGTCGAGTTCATTCCCGTTGCTCTCTGCATGGGACCAGCTCTCTGCCCCACTTCTGTCTATTTGCTCTTCTATCCAAGTAGCTTTCTCTTCCTCTCTGACCCACACCTGGCGTTCTCTTCATCATGTCTTCCACCCTTTGGTCCCGCAGCACTCCCTTTCCTCTCCTGTCATATCTGTCATAGACATTCAGTCGCTAGTGTAGCTCTAGGCTTCAAATTTAATTTGGTTTCAGTCTGCTGTAATTGCTTTGAGAGACAGCCGTGTCTGCATGTTTTTCCTCTCTTATGTCTGCTGGAATACTGGATAGGGTATGTGCGCACACGCGTGTGTGTGTGTGTGTGTGTGTGTGTGTGTGTGTGTGTGTGTGTGTGTGTGTGTGTGTGTGTGTGTGTGTGTGTGTGTGTGTGTGTGTGTGTGTGTGTGTGTGTGTGTGTGTGTGTGCGCGCGCATGGATAAATATGACTGAAGGTTTGTATTCACGTGTTCACATGTGTAAATCCTCAACAACTGACTGGCCGTGCGCTGTCAGTGGTATACTTTGTCAAACACCAACTGCTGTCATTGAGCTTTCTTGCACTCTGACAGTGGTTTTGTCAGGCAGCATACACTTTCCCCTTGTAGCCCTAAAGACGAAAGGGAGGGAGCAAAGTAAATCTGCAAGACATAAAATAGCTTTTAAGAAACGCATCATGGCCTTTTAGTTGAATTAGAACTGCCCTTATAAGCCCCCGCAGTATAACTCCTTTCATTAAACTATCAGTAATCTTCAAGTAAGAGGGAGGCTGATTGAAGTAAAGGGCAAAAATAGACTGAAAAAATATACAGTTTGCCCTTGAACTGCAGACATCGCTGTGGAAAGGTGAGGTGAAACGAACCAAGCTAAGCTGATGGACTGAGATTATATTGGTATGGCTCTGAGCAAAAAAATACGACAGCCTTTCCTCCTCTTGTTGTTCTTTCTTTTTCCCCTTCCTTATATATTTTTTTTATCCTGAGCATATCTGGATCAATATATTAAAAACATAACATAAAAAAAGTATATTGTTCTATATTGGATTCAATGTTGGTGCAATCCTAACCTCTAGACATTAACTATAGCAGGTGATGATGTTAGCTATTAGTTGGCATTTAAGAATAAGAGCTAGAGAATGGCTTTATGGTCAGTCCAATGTTTCCCGGGAGGCATGGCGGCGATAGGACAGCGACACCCTCTCGATATATCAGCCATATCAGCCAATATTAGCTATTTGTCAAATAATTCACAACTTGTGATAACAATAAAACAAGTTTTGTTTTTTTTTTTAAACTGTGCTGACATATTATGTTAGTAAGGAGTCCTAAAAAAGCACACACTAAGAAATATTATTGTATTCATATCATTTTATCTTTCATGTGACTGAAAGGAATAAAAATATTGGCTGTAGTATCAGATTTGACCAAATATCGGTATTAATCTTAAAAATCCTACATCGATGGGGCCTAACCTGATTGGAGCCCATACATAATAACTAGAGAATCATCTGTTAGTTTATGATTACGTAAGATACACATCGTACATGACTGCTAAAATCTTTTGAGGATCATTGAGTCGTATTAACCAGAAAACTACAATCTGATCCAAGCAAGTAAAAAACAAAACTATGTGTGGGAACTATTTTGCTTGCTTCAACAGCAAACATGAACAAAATAACAGTAATTATATTGCAACTGAATCAAAATTATGTTCATGCAAACTTAATGCTGATTCACCCACCCAGATCACATGTGCCAATGAAGCATCACACGCCCAAACAAGGTCATATATCTGTTTTATTTTGTAATTATTTACAAATAGTCCACAGCACAGTGATCAAAACATATATAGCCTTAGTTTTTCACAAACTGGATTTTGATGCTTATTAATTGGGAGTCTAGTGAAGGCAGACTTTTTTTTTTCCCCCACTGCCATTGCATGTTTCTGCACAATTTCAAGCTTTGGTTGTTTGCTTGTCTCCATCCCATTAAATGGTCTACATTGTCTCATTTATTTCAGCAGCACACATCTGACTCTGTCCAACTGTATTTCCATCCAAGCCCAGCACTCAGCATATGTCTGCCAGAGAAGGGACACACAGCATACAAATGCTTGTATAACTGATTGCCTGTTGATTAATGGGGGCTCTTTTGGTCTGATTGCAAGTGTACAGTATGAACATACATCTCGGTGGAGTCTGCGTCGGTGCGATGTGTGACCAGTGGTGATTAAAAGTGCGCCTTAGTGTGTGCATGTACAATCATGCTTGTCTTCCGTTCAAGATGTTAGCTGCCGCTGTTTTCGTGCTCATTTCGAATGTTTGCGTGTGTGTTTTTACATAATGTGTGTGTGTGTGTTTTGGCAATGATTGGGGTTTTTGTCACGATGCGACACAAATAACAGATTGCTGAAATGTAGAACAGCGGCGGAGTACAGACATCAGCTCTCAGTCTTGTTCTGTTGTTGCTGTTGTTTGTGATGCTGCGTGCTTATGTCACTCTAACCTCTGAAGACATGTTTGATGCTTTTCCCACCCCCTCCACCTACACGCGAGGGGGTGGACGCACCATGTGGGTCGTCTATGCAGCCGCGTGAACATGTTAACAGATGTGCCGCGTTAAAGGGAAGTCGTGTACTCGCTTTCTCTCTTGTGGAACGTCAATGGGCTTCTGCTATTTGACTTATGTATTTTATTCATCACCATTTTACAAGACCACAAGTATACAGCTTTCTTCGTCTCAGTCACCCACAAGGTCGGTGCTTTATGAGCTGCTGGAGAACCTCTTTTCTGTAATGTTACTTCCTCCCTTTCTCCCCCACGCTGCTCCTGTGTCTGGTTGATGCCAGTAACAGCAGGAAAGGCTGGGCACGTCTGTGACTATCTGTCAAACAATGGACAGTGAGCCCAACCAGCCAGACACTCGCTTGTCACTGAGCTGATCCTGGCCTCATCAACAAACTGCTCTGTCTGCACGCTCACCCTGAGCCACCTGCTGGCCTCTGCATGTAGGAATCATGGCTACCTGTGAGCATTCAAGGCTCCAGATCTCTATGGCATGTTCTTGCAGTGACCTTGTTTGACCGCAACGTGCGCATGCTGCATTTGTGCATGGTGACTTGTGTGGATTCATAGTTTTGAAGGCATGCGTGGCTGCCTACAAACAGTTTTATCTATATAGAGCTTGTTTGTAGCACTTATCCCATAGGAGGTTTAATTAAAATTACAGTGGTAGCAGCTCCAGTGAATGATAATGTGTAGCACAATGGTCTTTGGCCTCAGTCTGTGCTATGATGAGCCTGCCACTTAGCTTCAAAGGCTCTGCGGTTTAATGAGTGAAATGCATATTATTTTGAGTGTATCTCAAATGAAACAAAGAGCATCCCAATTAGAAGAGAATTAGTTTTTAGCGAGAATTGTTTTTATGGAGATACTTCAGCAGTCAGTAATATATTAGATTAGCACGTTTGCTCCCGTGATATTGCCTCTAGCATAATCGTATTTTTATTATATCCATATCATAAAGTTAAAAGTAGATCTATTAGTACACAAGGGTTTATGATCAAGGTCGATCACTTCGGTGTAACTCTGAAGAACCACTATGAGGTTACTGGAGCTCTTTGCAGCAGCTATTGTTCCAGAGTAAAGACAGCTGTCTTTTTTGTCTCAGTGAACTACACAGAAGCGTCAGCACAATGCTGGCAATCGTCTTTGGAAATGTAGTGTTTCCGCGAGGCTCTGTGGAGTGTAGGGAAAAAAAGAGTGTTTGATTTTGAAAAGCTGGTGAGCTGATGCTGCTGTGGGTAGGTGACATCTCACATCTTCCAGATCCAGTCTCTGTGGAAACAGCGAAGTGGAGTTGGGAATGCGCTGCCATGAGTGGGGAAAAGCAAAAGACAGTGTTAAACATTTCCGTTGTGGTGGAGGAAGATTATGGGTGAGAAACAAAGGCAGGGATTATCTCAGCACATGCTACAATAGCACTACATACACACACACACACAGCCTCTGCAAACTGGCCTGCCACAGGGTGCTTTGGATCACAGAACAAAGGCAGGGTCTCCCACCCATCCATGCACATCCTCTGTCAGAGTTAGCTAATAACGGCTACAATACCCAACTGCTAACCAACCAGGGACTTGGAATTAAGGGTCATTATTGCACCTCATTATGGACTTTTACATTGTTTGGTAACTCTAAAGGGGGAACGTCTATTGTTACTATCACTGTCCTCCTCGGAGGAACTTTGCGTGGCGATCTTGAAATTTGATATTCTGTCAGAAGACTGTGTTGGAGTCAAAACATGTTATAAGTTTTCAAGTTCTTTCCCAGTTCAAAGTACTTCACAGAGGAAATTCTCCAATCTGTGAAGTCAATTAAACTCTTCTGCAGTTGATTTGAGTGTGTTGTTGGAATTAATATGGCTTTAGTGGAGGGAGAAAGTTTGGGGGCAGTAAACTGAGACAGATGGAGAGAAATGGAGTACAGCGTATGATGGCAGGATAAAACAGCCGAGCGGAGAGGAGAGATAAAAGGATGGTGCGAGAATGAAAGACGGTGGCGGCGGTGGGGGATGGTGGCGGAGAGGGTGCGAGGCCGAGTGAAAGTGAGTTTGTCTGTGATGTTTTAAAATTCTGGAGTGGAAAGTCCCTCCATCTGTTATTGTGGGACGGTTCTGACTCAGTGATTTCTATGATTGGCCTTAATCCCGGCCGAGTGGAGAAGACAGAATGAAGAGCTTAAAGCAGACTGCTCTCACTCTGACAGGCTCCACTGGCTGCTGCTGCTGCTGCTGCTGGCGCTCAGTCTGCTGCCCCCTAATGGACTAACTGCTGCATGGCATTGCATCTCCCTGCATTACTACAGCACACTGAGCAGCTCTTAGGGCCATGACACATCTGTGACCTTGTGAATGCAAGAAGTATTTTATCAGCAGCTATCACAAACAGCAGTCTATACTCAAACTCTAATCATCATATCGTACTTACCCCCTAATACAACAACATTTTATGGTGGCAACATTGGAGCTGTGACATGCCCTTCAAACTGTCTCTTGGTAGATCTACCAATGCTGGAAATTCTTCTCGATCATGCGTGTGTCAGAGGATACAGGGGAGGAGTATAAAGATGCTGTGTTTTGATGTTTTATTCAACATTGCTGGAAGGACCCTCGAGAAAACAGTTCTATATTTAGAAATCATTTTTGTTTGTTTTTTGAGAACCTGACTTACCTTTATGACTGCAGCCAGCTGTAATTTAAAAAAAAATCTCATTGAAAAATGTACCAAGGGTCTTCCCTCGCTGTATTAGTCGCAGTGGGAAGGTTAAGTGACCTCCGCAGAGTCATTTCACAGTCTTTTGGTCTCCAAGGTGACTTAAGTGTTCGCATAAACCGAGCCAAAGGGGTCATTTTAGAATGTGTCGAGTACCTTATTCAAAGCCGCAATCACATGTACAGTCCGTGTCGTGTTTTCTCAAGTGTCCTCACGGTCAAACACACGCATTGTGAGGCTGTTTTTTAGGACCCTCCAGATCACACAGTGTTGAGTGCCCTTTAAGTTAATGCTCAGTGGAAAGGCCTAACAGGCTACGGCAGTCACACTGGCGGGCGAGTGTCGAGTTGGCGCTCACCACAGCATGACGCTGTCCGTCCCTGGTGTGCTGTCATTCCTTTAGAAATAACATGACTTTGACTGATTAAACTGCTCCCCTCTGGAAGAGAGGAAACTCAACAGTTATGAATATTAAAGATCCTAATCGTCTCGTGCTGAGCTTTTCGTTACTTTTTTTCCCCTCTCTTTTGCCGTCTTCTTGCTCTGTGAGTTCACAGTGAGGGACCGCGGCTTTTCGGCGGCAGCGTTCTACGACAGCGGAGACATTGGCAAGCTGCTGCTGCCTGGTCTTTGGCTGTTTGCACAATTACGCTGTCACCTGCGCTATTACGTACAATGTTCCCATATGTGACAGAATCCATTGCGTGTTGTTTAAGTCTGCAGAAGTGGTAGAAGCACTTCAAACGCCACTACACATCGCACGGTTGTGTTTATGGTTCTTGACCTTGTCCGAAGACTGCATGACAAATGGCCCAACGTGTGAGGCGTTTTGTGTCAAGGTTACAATAGCGGTAACATTAGCGCTTCACGCTCGTGTTGTTGACTCTCCTGGTGTATTTGTGCCTGCATGCTGTAGTGTAGTGTAGCTGAGTTTCTGTGTTGTGTGGGCCTGTACTGGGCTTATCTGTGCTGTACTGCGCTGATCTCACTATGCTCATCCAGTGCTCTAAGCTGCTTGGGCTCCAGCCACCAGCATAGATGATATATCCCTGCCCCCCTCCTTCCCACATCTCTCACTGTGATTCATTGGCTGTTTGTGTTGCCCATCCATCTGGGCCAGCACAGACGAAGGAAAGACACATGAAGACACATGGCTGTTTTGGAGCAGGGACTGCATTAAGCAGCAAGAGAAGCGATAGGGTCCCAGAGAAATGTTTGCCTACCAGGGCGAGTGGAAGGAAGAAGACCAGGAGAAAGGCAGCTGGAGAAAACAGAGAACTGGAAAAACAAGATGTGCCGGCCACTCAAGGGGTGGGAAATAGATTTTCTGAAGGAACAAAGTCGAGATTCTTATCGACAGACTAAATCGTAAGGAAAAGACTGATCCAAGGGAATGGCAAGATCATAGATCATAAGAGAGCATTGAGAAAATGCAACTTGCTACAATATATCCATAAATATTTGCATATTATTGAAAAGCTTTATGTGTACCATGTATTGAGACAGAGTTTCAAATCATGTGGCTGACCTCTGAGCTGCCACAGTGTAGTGAATATTTTGTTTGGCTCCTCTGTTTGTCCCGAATTGAGTATGGGAGTGCTGATAGCTTTACTACGAGATTATTGCTGTGGTGCTGCCCTTTAGCGAAGCCGACCATCTTTAACTAAAAGCCATGCAATTACTGCTTTTTATAATGGACTCTGGTAATATTTTCAATAAGCTAATTAGATCCTTATTTCTTTGTTTTAGCGTTCTATTGTCTCAATAGGAAATGAATGAAATCATTATTAAAAGCTTATTCAGGTGCTTAAAATCACAATGCAAAAAAAAAAAATGGCTCCAGAGATCCAGATTTATTGCTACCGCACGCCACAAATTATGTTAGTGATATCACATTGTGTACATGCTTAGAGCGAAGCGATTATCTTTACTAACATCCCGCATGACCACACATAGAGCCTGTGTGTGTGCATTGAGATGTATTGTTTCTGCTGAAATGGGGTGGGCGGGGCACTTAATAGAAATAGGACAGCTTCTACTATAATGACAGTTTATGTCTTGAGTGTTTTTTGTAGATAAAAAGGCTCTCATAGCAGGGCACAGGCTCCTTTGGTGTAGCTCCACAAATGAATGAGCTCTCTTTGCAGCAGGGGTCTAAATTAGGGTTAGTAATTTTTTCGAGCCTTGGGACTTGTGTCTGATCACACAATTCTGTGACGAAAATAACATCGCCCCCTAGAGGGCTGGGGAAACCTAGATACTGAAGCACAAGGAAGGAGGGTGAGATTCACTGTAGGGTAGGAGACATGATTTAAGGCTTTACCATATTTGCCACTTGGACGACTTCCTATGAGAGAAGCTTCTACAGGGATGAACCACATCATAGGAAATGATGTTAGAACGTGAAAGAACATCATAGGTAGTGGTGCTAAACACCAGTTTAAGATGATGATAATGCTTCATATATGTCAGTAGAATAGTAACAGAAGCTATTAAAGCACTTTATATTCAGTCAGACTGTTGACAGACATTTTATGGCACGATTTTCAGCAACTCTCCTATTTGGCTGTTGCTTTATTTGCTGCGTGAGGGGAAAAAAAGTTTCACATTTGACGTTATCACGAAGGTGCCCCTTGTCTGTGTTGATGGAGAGTATTTGGGCATATTGACAGAGAAAAAACAGTAAAAGAAGAAGTGTGTGCTGCCAGGCTGTTAGAACGTTTAACAAGATAAGCACACACGTTGGTGTTGAAGAAATATGCACATTAAATATGAAAGTCATGGTGCACAGAAGCTTCTGTTGTCAATATGGACTAAATCAAATAATGAATTCTTAGCTTGACTGCAGCTGAAGATACCAATTTTGAATCATAGCAAACACTGCCTTTCAAGCTAATGTCCATCTCTTATCTGCACGAGTGGAAAAAATATGAATATTATTGGCAAACAGCCATTCAAGATTAGCCTTTGTTTGGAGCGATGTGGAGCTACTGCAGCACCAATACATATACATCATATGGTACTATGTCAAGTTTGTTTACGTCGTGTCTCAGCTCTCAGACAAATGGATACACTTACAGTATAAGATTATTATTACCATGGCAATATGTACTAACATTTTATAATAATAATATTTTATAATAAAAATAATCCATCCATCCATTTTCTATGATGTTTGTGATGTTTGTGTTCTGGTTTCTGGCTGTCTGCCTGTTTTCATGAACATCTTTTGAGCCCTTTGAGGGATTTTCTTCAAATTTGGCTCAAAGGTTCACCTGGGATTAGTTTAAGGTCATCTTGACTTTTTCCATCCAGTTTTTATCTGTCATAGATGGCGCACTTACTAATTTGAAGTGTGGATCTACTGAAACAAGGAGCCAGCAGCAGCATGATTCCACAGTATGTCCAGTAACACAGCATGAGAGAAATATACGCACAAAAGTAGCCCAAGTAGTGTTTGCTCTGGAAAAATTCAGTGAAAGCATAACATAACTAGTAGCACTTCACTTTAACAAGAGCTAAAGCAATGTAGCCTTCTAACTCTTCAGGAGCTGCACAATATTGTCACATAATAAAAGTGAAAAATACTTTCTAACTAGGATGTTGTATCTTGGGTTGAGATTTTTAACCAGCTGCTTAAAGCTCTGCTTTTCCAACCACATCAGAAATTTCTATCCACCATTTGCTCTTTCTGTCAAATGGAGTGCAACTAGCAATGTTGGTTGACTCGTTTACATTTGGGTTGTGAGTTTGCAGGAAGTAGATACCTAATTGTCATTGGAGACTGACATGTGGCTCTTGCTCTCAGACATACCCGGACTTGTCTTGTTGTTGTACACACCAAGGAACACAAGCATATGTTTGTTATTGTAATGTGACACTTTCATATCAGGTAAAAATGGATATTATATATATTATATAATTATAATATTATTGTGGATAATATGTTATGACACAGCCTTAGCCTTTCAGATTTCACACATGTTCAAAAACGGTTGTCGTTATTTACAAATCAATACCTATTACCTACATAATGTTTGTGCAATCAAAGTATGTATCATACTGTGTCATACTAAGGTTGGGCGATTGGACAAATTTATCGATGATAGGCAGAGCCTTTCACTGCTCGTTTTTACAAGAGTGATTTATTTGATTTGTTTATTTGCCCATAAGTAAGTCTGCTAATAATGTTGGTTGAAGCTAAGAGAAGCAGTCAATGAATAAAAAAAAAAAACCCAACGGTTTTAATGCACCCTTCTCAGAGTGCGCCCAAATGCAGCAGCGATTCATTTACTCAAAATCATAACATAAAGAAAGAAAGGCAGTAGGCTATGTTCAGAAAAAAACAAAAACATTTTATTTAAATATATGTCTGCACAAGCGACACACCCCTTTGGTTTCAAAGTTGACCTCTTTCATCTGGTTTAAGGCCAAAGAAATCCCTAATTGGCAACTTTGTATTTTTTTGGCAACTATTTCCTCCATGTTTGGACTTCTTCGGTGTTCTAAATGTGCCAATCAGGCAGTGCATGATTACATTGCTCCGCCCATCAAAAAGTCACCTGCGCGAATATATCGCCCAACCTTATGTCACATATACAAAATATATACATGTACATGTCTGTCATTCAACCCTGATTTTTTACTACAATATGAACATTAACCTTTAGTACATTTAAATAGAACATTTAAAAAGAACAAAGAAAACAAAATGAATATATACAAAATATAATACTATTGCCTTAGAAGTAAATAATCCCCAGAGAGTGAGTTGCCTTGGTGGGGATTTGTGCTCTCGGGGTGCAGCTTGGTAACAAGTGTGAATATTACTTACATATAAAATTCCTTCCTAAAGTTTTGCCTACATACAATATGTCGGTTAGACGGACATGGGTTTTTAGATACAAGTGCAAAGTGATATTTTCTACACTGTAATACAGAGAGTGCACTGTTTAAGATTAATAAAGCATTTAAAAAACTGAACAAACTGTTTTTAGTTAATCCCACTGTTTCCATTAGATTGATTGGGACAATGAAAATTGGATATTTTCTTGTGTGTAATTGTTATTTCAGTACAGATAAAAAATAATAATAACAAAATGTTTTTTTTTGTTATTTGTTTTTTACATTTTATGTTATTTTTTGTAAATTGGAGAGGATAGAGGGCAGCGGTAGGGGAAACACTGACTGCTGTTCTTCTGGTGCTGTGAGACCGGTGCTTAAAGGAGGACAGCTGCTGTTGTAATCATCAGCTTTTATAGGGAACAAGGTCACCATTTCCATTCTGTCTGTTTGTCTGTGACACACACAAACACACCCACACACACACACGCAAACAAATCAATTTTCTATTGACTTCTGACACTGACACTGCTATTTTTTTCTCTTTTTGCTACCTTGTAGAAACTGGCCAGAGAAGCAGAGCAGCTTCAGAAGGAGCACGTCTGGCAAGATGGTGTGACGGTAAAGTAGGACACCCGCTCCTCTCCCTCCTTTCCAAGACTTCTGCCTTTTCCCCTTTTCCTTTTCTTTAGGCAAACTGGTTTATCTTCCTGTCATCTGCTTTCCAATTTCCCCTCAATTTAACACCTTTAAAGGTAACCCTTTGATGACAATGTGATCAGCATCACAGAGACAATGTGGCGATTAGTGCAGAAAACAGTATGACTTTAATATTATATCCATACACACCCTAAAATTGCTTACTTAAAATTACTTCTAGGGTTGTTATTTTTATGGTATATAAAGCTTTTGATGTTTTTGTTTTGTGGGCCGTAGTAACTTGAACATTACATTCTCCTGCAGCTGACCTTTTAAAATAGTAGATGTCTGCGCCTGAAATCTAAAAAAGGAGACACGGTATTACTCTGGCTTGTGTGTCTTTGAGCCGGTGTGCTCCAGTGATTCTCAAATTTGCAAACATTCAGATGCCCTGCACTCACAAACACGAATGCACACATATATGCATGTATATATAGCCTCACCCGACGCATGCACACTCCCTACTGTCACATCCTCGTCTCCAGGGAGACAAGCTCGATGTCATGGTACACTTCTCACAAATGGATTTTTAACCCCACGCCTCCTGGGGGATATTTGAGAAAAGGCTTTAACTGATTTTAAACGAATAATTATTATGAACCCTACTTCCCTGCAAAGTCCATTTTTATTCATGGTTGCTTACACTCTGAAGCTGTACTCCTGGGGTGGGGCTGGTTCTGCACTCCTCTGTCTCACCCTGCTGCTCCAAGGGACAGAGCTGCAGTGTGTATGTCCCTTCATCTTAGACCTGAGTGGGGTTGATGCCTGCCTCTCCCTGCCTGGATCTGATGCACCTCAATGGGATGTGTAACCATGCAGGAAGTGAAGCCTGGGTCACAGGGACCACGCACAGCACACCTGTTCATAAGTAGCTGCGTCCAATATGGCATCAATACCTCCTCGTGTGGAAAAGCCAGCACTCTTTTTAAACCAACCCTCCCCCTCCAGAACACCTCTCTCTTCCGTCCCTCTGTTTCGACTCTTTCGCTTTTTCACCTTCATTTTTGCCTCTCTTTCTGTTCAGTAAACAACCTCATTCGCACTCTAACCTTCAACACTTCCATCACATTCATATATATCCCTTTTTCCCCCTCCTTCTCTGTATGTGTCTTTAATCAGCCATGAAAACATTTGGAATATACCATATTGTTGCAAATACTGCAAATGAATCCTAATGGTGTTTCTCTATTAATAATGTATTGAGCTGATTTCATTTGCCTTTATAATTAGAACAGGTAATGAATCTCAGCAGGGGCAACTGTGAAACCATTAAAAAATATCACAAAAAGGTGGTGGCGGTGGTAGATATGCCACATTCCTGCAAGAATTTTTTTTTCTCCTGTTTGTAGATTTTGTGCTCTCCTAATTTCTCTTTGGGTGAACACTCTGCTGACTGACACTCTAATTAGATTAGGGCTGCATGCTCTTTGGGTATATTAGGAGAAATGTGTTGCATCTTAAACTAGCGGGTGGAGCAGTCTGTCAAATGAAGAGAAAAGGTGTTTATGCATGACAGACGGTGCATTTGGGTAGAATTTGTGTGTGTGGGTGCGCGTGATCTCTACTGTAGGTCGAAAATGCATAATGTGGTCGTGTTTGTTGGCGAGTTCATTTGTATGTGTTTATTAACGGTAGGTTCTGTACCTGGCCCAGCCCATCTGCTTGCCTCGCCAAAGAGTGACATCATAGAAACTCAATGACACGCTTGTTCCTCATAGCGGCTGCCATCGCAGCTGTTACCCATGCAGTGGGAAGACCTCACTTCTTCGCTCTCACACACACATTCAAGCATTTTCTCGGTTTAACTGCAGAGGCAATGCCTGACCACCCCGACTGCTGGACATTATGGATGTCAAAATGTTGATCGTAACAACTGTTGAAATGGTCGTTCAGGGTTTTAAATCCATTGGAATGAAATGGTGTGTGAAATAGACATTAAAGTGTTGGATTGCCGCTGATTTCTCAAGGTCAGGTGCCCATCGCTCTGTGACACTCGGCTTACCGTGTTGGCAACAGAGTCATCCCAAGGCGACGCGAGTCATTTCAGAGCTGTTGTGCTTTTCTCTTAAGGGCAAAGAGAACCAACACCTTTAGAGCCAAATATCACATATCTTTGTTTTGCATACTGAAAATTGGCTGCGTGACAGTGGAGCACTATGAAACTGCTCCGAGTAACATCAGCAGCGTCTAATATTTCTGTATCAGAAGGAAGTGATTAAGCAGTCTCAGGTCTTACAGCTTTGACCACTGCTGAACGTCTGGATTCGAGGCGTTTAGAGTGTCATTTAAATCCCGTTCTGCACAGGAAAGTGCATTTCTCTTGGTAATATGATTGCCTGGGTGTTTACCCGCTCAAAGTAGCTGCTGAAATGTTTTATTGCTTTTAATGGTTTTTCTCCCAGAACACCACCGAATACATACCCCGCGTTAGCGACTTTTGAAGCTGCATTTGCAGCTAGAGGGGTTTTGGAGCAGCTTGTCTTCACACTAAAATTGTAATCTTTTATATAGAAGCACGTTTACATGTTTATAGCATGACAGAAATGCAAAAATTATATTCACTTGCATGTTTACTTACTCACTCGTACAAGAAAAATCCTGGATGCAAGTATGGTTCATGAAGTTTACCAGCTAATAGATTAGTTCATAAGATGAATATGTTCTTGAACGTACTCATGCAGAAATAAAATCTAGTGCGTGTTAAAGAGAAAATCGCATTCAAGATGCCAGAGATGTTTAACTTTAATTAGAAAGGCCCTTAAAAATCTTACTAAAAGCTTTAAAGCGTGTTAACACATTACCTTACCTTCTTTTACCATTGTAATAAATAAATCTGAGCTGTTTAACATTATAACAGGTTTTGGTGCCTAAACCTTAATAACCAGTGGAAGAAAATCATAAATCGTCCCACATGAGATTACCACCCTATTCTGTTATAGTGGAAACAACCCTATATGTTGTTTCAGGAACACTTACATGGCTTGTTTCAGGTAGTAGGAATAAAAGACCGATGGGATCATTTAGTTGGAGGACTTAGATGGTTACATAAATAGATGTTCATATCTGGAAGAAGTACGGTTTTCTACATCTGACTCCATGGAGAAGTTCAGGAAGATATGGGGTCCTTTTCTAGATCACATTAAGAAAGACAGTCCATACCCTGGGTCCTGATTATGTTGTTTTAACTATTATTATTTTGAGCTGCTGCCCATAACTATCATGAATCGGCTCTTCCTAGTGTTGGATCTCTGAACTCGATCTTCAAGGTGGATCGGACTCACTGGATTACGAGTTGCTTGACATGTATATCGTTAGCTTTTGTTTTTTTTTTTGCTGGCTTTGTATTGTGTCGTTGGTTTTGATGCCCCTTTTTTAGGTTTTTTTTTTTTTTTTTTTTTTTTTTTTTTTTGTTTTTTTTTTTTTTTTTTGTTTTTTTTTTTTGTCTTTTTTGTTTTTTTTTTTTTGTTTTTTTTTTTTTTTTTTTTATTTTTTTTTTTTTGTTTGGTTGTTGTTTTGTTTTGTTTGTTTTTTTTTGGTTTGTTTGTTTTGGGTTTTTTTTTTAGTTTTTTTGGGTGTT
>VURO01035476.1:0-14428 GCA_015108175.1 Pelvicachromis taeniatus | reverse complement strand
AAAATAATAAAAAACATTTTTTTTTTTTTTTTTAAACGTAGCGTAATCCAAAACACATTAATATCCTTTATGCTAAGACTATACAGCACTTTTCTACTCTACCTGAGCACTCAAAGCACTTTAAACAACTCATCATTGTCTGAAAGTTATCATTCCCACAAGGAATTTATTTCTATGCTTTTTCTATATAAGTTATTTCTATCTAACATTCACACATAACAGGAGAGAAGTGGAGAGAAACTAGTTAGTATATTGCATGCCTACTGGGAGTCTGCCAGGGATCGAACCACCAACCTCATTAGTAAATGACCTGCGCTACCCCCTGAGTTACAGCCACGTGTAATAACAGTGTCAAATGACACAAGTGGGGTGACTTTATAAGACAGAGGGCATCCACAGTGACAAAGTAATTACACAACTATTTTCACTATGAATGTTCATGCCTAAGAGATGTTCCCTTTTAGCAGTGTGGATGTCAGTCTTTTTCGAAAAGATAAAAAGATAAGTAAGACAAAGCACTTAAAAGGAATTCATCATTAAATCTTTATTTTCAAAAGCAAAACAACTCAAATTATTCCAAAAATAAATGACTATTTTAGTGTATATTAAAGTTACATTCAGTATTTGATGGAAAGATTTTTTTTTTTTATTCATCTCTGTCCACAGACTCGTATGAAGATAAATATAGCGTATTACGTAATTTTGAGTATTAAGCTACTGGCCTTCATATTGGTTCTTTGGGTTTTATATTTCAGCTATATTTGCTTAATGAAATCCACATGTACTATATATGCAATCAGCAAGTTAGAGAGAACAATCAACTAATCCTAAGGACAAAAGAAAACACACAGACACACACACACACACACACACACAAAAGGAGCGGACCTCTTTCTGCATCCACATGCTGTGAATTATGACACTTTAAATGGTCAAGCATTACTACAGTGGTGATAGTGAACCTGAAAAGTGAACCGGCTGTGTAATATTAAAATGAAGAGCTCTTCATTTTGTCCCGAGGCAGAGCAATAAAATAAAAACAAAACCCAACAACCGTGAGGAATTCTGTTGGGAATAAAAGAATCTTTGTAAAAGTAAAACATGGCTATTATTATTATTTATTATTATTACGTAAACATTTAAAGTAAAAAAAACTCTCCTTCCACTCTTGAAGCTCTGTTTTACAACCAAAACGATTCACTCGAAAACCTGTGATTTAGTTTAAAGACTTTATTGCTAGTTAATGTTTCTTACATTATTTTAAACTCTTTTATCTCTATTAGGATCTAGTAGAAACATAATTTTCCATTTTCAGTAATCCTATTGGTCAGCAGTTAGGCTGCTGACTGGCTTTGAAAGTCAATTTGTTCCAGATTCAGAATAAGTTACCAGAGGGACAAATTCAGGTTAAAAGTGAGACAGTTCGCTGATCCTAGAAAACTGGAGGTTCAAAGAGATGCTGTGATAAAATCAAATAAAGTAGCAAAACAAGTGTTTAATTTGGTATTACCTTTCACTTTAGATGTTCATCCTCGTTATAGTTCAAACATCGCTTTTGATAAAAACAGAATGACACTTCTTGCTTTTCTTCGCTTCCCTTCTTCATTTTTTGAATGTTTCCATGTACTAATTTTGTTGACTGCAAACAGTCGATGCATTTCAAGTTATTTCTTCCTTCTGGAACTAAAGCGGGTTCCTTTTTTCTTCTTCTATATCAAACCATAAACAGTCTGCCTATCTTGTGATGTTTCAGAAATATGTTCCCACAATGGGAGCAGCAGTAAGAGAACACTTAAGGTGGCCACTTTTCCAGGCAGCACAGTGGGGACATAACAAAGGCGGCTGTGGGAGTCAATAAAGAGGCCAGGAATAGCAAGAGGATATCTCTGAGAGAAGTAAACAATCCTGAAGAGAATAAAAAATGAAAAGAAGGCTTTAAAAAAAAAAAAAAAAAAATCTGGTTAGCTTTCTTTTTTTTGTTCAGTCTGTGGAATACTTCATTGATCCCTGAAGTGACCTGCCAGTATATTTTATAAGGTATTTGATTGCTATTGTTTATGCTGTATTTAAAAAATAAAATTGAAGGACCTTTCTTAAACTTGGACAAAAGCACATTTTTGATTGATTTTTGAGGTATTTCCATTGATGAGTTGAGATTTTAGGTCTTTGATTTGTAAGACAAAGCAATGTGTAAAGCAAAGTGTGCTGGGCTGTGAAACGTGCAGCTGAGGCTCTAAATTACCAAAGACACATGCTAGACTTCTATCCTGATACTTTTTCAGTCTATCCAGTTTTGGAGAAATGACCCATTTAAAACTCATCACCACACTCTCTCTCTGTTATGCTTACACATCAGATATAATCATACTCATCAGTTCATATTCTTCTACAAACTTCTTTTTGGTTTGTCCTGTCTCTTATGTTTTTCACTTTTTCCAGACTGTTTCTCCCGTTTATAACACATGCGCTGCTCATTTTGTGTTGTCAAAAGTCCCTAAAACAAATGCTGTGTACTGATTTCTGTGATGAGCCAGTGAAAAATCACTGGTCAATGAAAGTATTTCCTCTAATGTGTCCAAATATCTGTAACTCTGCTGCCCACTGTTCTCTTCTACTGTGTCTGCTGTTTAGTGTATAACCTGGTTTTGTTACATGACATGTTTAATTTGTGTTGCAGTGCAGTGTTAGCTGTCATGTAATCCTTGTGCATGTGCTTGTGTAGAACTTATGTTAGTACACTGAAATGTTTTCAGATGTTTGCTGCATGCTTACAATGTTATTTCTTTGGTTTGTTCAAAAAAAATCACAATCACTTTTTTGCACTAATATTATGATTTTGTGTTTCTTGCATAAGCAACTAACCTCAGTGTTCAGTAGAGTTTATGGACAGTATGCAAAATGACAGTAGCCACCAGGACATCACCTGCTGAGTGTGAACATTGAATCTTAAACATTAAAATAACTTTTGTTGAGTATTTGGAGCAAGATGTTATCTTGTACGAAGGATGGCGTCCTAATTTTTTAGCTAATGCTAGCTAGCTTAGTAAGCATGCTACATTCATAAACTATGAATGCAATGAAAAGACACACACTGGCTGGTAGGGATGGGCTTTGATTATCGATTTTAAGATTAAAATTGATTTTAGCTTGAATACAGCAATATCGATTCATTCAAATCCTGAATTAATACATTTATTTTGCCTGAAACTCCAGAATCTGAGGTTAAACCTCGCGAAACTATTTCGACAACCACCAAACAGCTAAAACTAAATGAGAGCAGGTAAACCAATTCCGCAAAAAGACAAACACAAAGAGCGAACCCGACGAATCAGAATCAGTGAGCTGTCGGCTTTCTCACCCAACGTACACGGACACGCCGTCTGGACTGAAAGCCACTGCTCACTGATTCTGATGCGTCAGTCGGCGCTTTGTGGTTACGTCTTTTTTTGCGCTCGATTCTGAAGCTGCAGGTTTTGTCTCTGTCCAACCAAAATTAACTGAACTAGCAGCAAAAGAAGATCCAAACTACGCTTCACATAAACATCGTTCACTCTTACTTCTGCTGTTTTGCTTCCGTCACAATAAAATCACACTTCCTGCAGAACTCTCTCTACTTCAAGAACAGTTTCCCATCTAAAAATCTGTTTTCTGCATTATTCGCTTGTTTATTACCCACCAGTCTACCGCTGTTTACAGCGCTGTCGGCCGCTGTTTTTTTTTTTTTGAATTTAAATGATTTCTGACAAGAAAGTCTAATTTTTGCTGTTCAATAGTGAAGAAATTTTACCTTTTTGAAATTATGCAAAATTGCCATACACTTAGTGGTGTCTCTAATCAAACCTCTGTAACTTTGCTCTGCTTCCCTTCAGCAGCATCAGGTAATGTTCTTATGTTAATTCATGGTTTTCTTCCGTTTTTCTTCTACTGCAGAATAATTTTAAGGTTATCTGCTATAAAAAGCCCGGCCATGAAAATCTCCTTCATGTTTTTCTGTGTTTTCAGTTACTTTGACACAAAGGCATCTGCTGTGACGCTCACACCTCTGATAAATCCTTGCAAGTGTCAGCTTTCTTTTTATAGATATAAAAAAAATGGATATGCACTGATAAATGATCAGAATTATAATTTTTCTGACTGTCTCAGTCAAAATTTCCCCGATTCAAATCGAATCGTGGATCAAATCAAACCGGGACCTGGTGAATCGTAATCGAATCAATTCTAGAAATCACTGACGATACCCAGCCCTATTGGCTAGTTAGTGCTAATTAAGAAAATGCTAGAATTTCATTCACCAAAACCACAAACTTCTTCAATTCAATTCAGTTTTTACAGCACCAAATACCAACAACAGTCGCCTCAACCTGCTTAATATTGTAAGTACTGTATTATTGTAAGTCTACAATAATACAGTACTTCTTGGAAGGTTTGTACTACAAAGTAACCCATAGTATTTATTAGACATTAGACGTCCACTAAAAATGTTCCACATAACAACAGCACACGTACACAGTAAGTGTGTTCCGTGCATGACAATAGATGTCCCACTTGTTTGTCGTTTGCATCTTACCTTAAATACACACTTTAATGCTGCAAAGATGGACATTTTAACATGGGAGTCTATCACAGCCAGTTGCATGGTACCTACAGAAATGTTTGGCACTCGCATACATTTTTCAGCTCAGGAGGTTGCCCGCTGCTAGAACTTGCAAAGACCATTTATGGCCACGGGGACCAAAGTGAATATTCCTACTTTAATATTCCCACAGACCAACATTTCATTGGTGGGACATTTATCTCAATGGGAAAAGTGTTACATAATAGCAATTTAAAAAAAGAGCAGTTTAGGTACAAAACAAACTAGACTAAATAAGTATATAAAACAATTACCAACATTTTGCAATATTAACTGTAATTTTTAGTTTATATAAAGACTTTGTAATGAGCTAGCAGAACCCAGTATCAAGCACTGCTGTTAGTTCACAAGAATATTTTTTAACCCTTTCATACATGAATTATGGCAACCTCAATCAGGATTTTTTTCTTAAGTACTTATATTCATCTTAAGTATCAAAAAATGAATAAAAAAAATCCTGATTGAGGTCGTCATAATTCATACATGACAGAGTTAAATAACAATAATTACAATGACACACGTCATACACCTATAGTAACATTAAAGTGGCAGTGGGAGTATCACTCCATACCCTGCCACCCACTGGTGGTGGGTGCTTGTCAGTGTCCAATGTAGTGGTTTATGTGCAAGTATACCATCAACAAGCCTTTGAATACAAGCCTTTGTAGTGACCGCTATGCTGAAAGGGTTAAAAGTATCACTCTTGTGATAACTACACTGTAGCACCACATTCAAAAAGAACAAGAGCTGTTTTTGTATGAAATATTCTGCATATATTTGACCAGAATTCAGAAGCCCTGCAACACCACCGAATACACACAGACAGAAACATCTTCCTCCCCTATTTACCAATTTAACAACATAAATTGGATCAGATGAAAACATAGCACTTTTGCTTCCTGCCTGCACTCTACATGGACATCATCTTCTTTCTGCACACCTTCCTGCCTGAAGATTTGTAAAGTATTGTTACTACTATAGTTTAAAAACCATCTACAATGTGACATAAAATTATTTATTATTCGCTGAAAAAGAAACATGATGGGTGAATTTTCCAAACCATGCATTTTAATCTGGCTCTCTCAGCCACAGTAATGCCAGTATTGACGAGTTCCTTGTTACTTGTCAACATGAGGCCAGAGATGTTCCTCTACATCTCATGCCAAAGCCTGTTTGTGATAGGATGCCCTGTTACTTTCCTGTAAAGTCTGATGCCTCGCCTTCCTATCCACTTGCATTTTTCATGAAATAATGAGGTGTACAATTACACAGTATATAGACATTACACCTAGGATACACTGGGCATTTGTTCTGTCTTAGTTACAAGTGCCACTAATCTGGTTTAATGATGGGCCACATGTTGGGGAGTAAGAGGCATACAGATGGCGAGAGCCAAGTAGAGAGGCATCATTTACATGCATACACCCTTCCGTTAATTACATTATACTACAACTTGACAAGTATGCCATGATGATGGATAAATGTTTTCTCCTTGTTAACGCCTTGAGACAAAATGCTATTGAAGTATATGCCTGCATTTATTTGTTATTAAAGTACTGCAAGTTATCAACTTATTCCTGTAAGAGATATTAAAGAATTTCCTCTTTATTTAATGATTAAAATGCAGAAATATGTTTATCATTAGCTCAAGGTCACACCGTCATTAAGCAGCATAGATCTACGTTCATTGCAGTTGGGTTTTCAAATACAAATGACTGAAAAACAGAGTTTCAGCTGTCTCAGGTCTTCTTCCTGTGAATTTCTTTGTTTCTGTAACTCCCCAGCACTCTCCTTGATATGGGAAAAGCATATTGAAGGAGCGTCTCTTGTTGTCATGCCATCCTACTTGGTAACAAAGTGTTGGCTTGAATGGGCTGACAGGTCGTGAAAATTTCATCAGCATGAGAAATGCCTGTTTTCCCCTCAACTTTCTGTTTACTGCTATCAATAATTTGTGAACAACAAACAGCAGATGTCTCACCCCCACCCAACAAAAAGCTCTGTAGTTGTCTGTGTGTGCGCGTGCATGTGCCACAACGTGTGTATTTGTTTGAGCATCAGTGAGAGTTTGTGTGTGTCTGTGTTCATAAAAACAGATGTTCCCTACTGCTGGAAGCAGACAAAGATGGACTTTGAACACTGGAGCTAATTGTGAATTAATCAATCTATTACCATAGAGATGGAAGGAAAAAAGGCGAGTACCAGTACCAACGACAGGCACGCTGCTGCCAGCGCAGTACTAGGTCATCTAGTCATCTAATTCCTTGACTATTTTTTTAATATATCAAAAATAACAACTAATTAACTGAAACACAAAGTATAAGAATGTCTCATTTATTATGAAGTTCTCTACATCTTAATTTGATTAATTTTATGTTGATAAAAACTGCTTAAAATAATAAAGTTAATGGCAATACTTAAAAAAAAATTAAAAAAAATGAGAATGTACTCACAAGGCTGAGCTCGTCAGTGCTGGAGTTGTTGTTGCTGCAGACGGAGAACCGTTGAACGGTTTACAAAGCACACAGGAAAGTTCTGTAAAAGAAAGTAGGCAAAGGGAAATGTTTTAAGTCTTTATTTAAAAAAAAGAAAAAAAAATACAGTTAATGTTATAATTAATATCATACATGATATATGATGGGATACATGGATTTTCTCTTAATTGGTTTGGTTTGCAAGAGAATGGCAGTGTAATGATTTATTTTAATATGACCAAAACAGAACAGCACCTCACGTTCAGGTAAAACAATGCAGCTCTTTGCAGTGATATTAGACCGTTTTGATGATGGTGGCAGGGGAATCAACTGTACATGTGATCAGAACATGAGCTAAAGATGAAACCATCTACGTAGATACACCACTATCCAGAAAGACCTGAAACAAATAAAGTATCTAAATATGGGACTAAAGTTTGAGAGACAATTTTCAAACCTGGGAAGCCAAAAGATCTGACAAGAAACACTTTCTTGGGACTTTTCTTGGAGTAACTCAAATCTCAAGGCTTAGTTGACACAGCACATGTTCCTGAACATGTGATACAAATACTTCTATATGATCAGATCAAATTGTGTATCCAGACATCATATACGTATTTGGATGGGTTGCTGTGGTAATCCGGTAACATGCTCCAAAACATTGCTTGATAAATTGCCTTGTTCTGGTAGGTTCATTTCAAATATGCTTGTATTGAAGTCTCCCCGAAGACGATGAGCAAAATATTTTGCTGTCTGGCCATTTGCTGTTCGTCTGCTCTCTGCTAATAGAGGCCACTAAGAGTTACAAGCATATAAATCGTATTCTTTTCATATTGCATGCACTTCCTTTGTACTTTGCAGACTCAGTGCAGACTGAATGGTAAGGTCATGACAGATATAGCGTAGGTAAGTATTTGTCTCCTTGGTAGAAAAATAGCTTAATCCACTGGCTACATCAGTTGGTGGTGGAGTAGAGCAGCTTATACTGTAGCACCAACTCCTGACCCATGACACCCACACGATGGTACAGGTGTTGATTACACACCATGTGGCCATCTGTGGAAAAAGTACACGCAATTACACTGCACTCTTTCCACAAACACACACAGGCATTTATGTATGCACACACAGCACTAGACCTGCATGTGATGAGATAAAAGGTACACACATGCACACACACACAGACACACACCCTGCAGGAACTCAAGGTATCAAAACATCTACTGCTGAGTCCACAGACAGCCTAATACATCAGGTGTCAGAGGTCCTAGCCTCTGCAGCGGGACTGAGACAAGATGGAAGAATACTAACAATGAAGAAAGGAAATGAAAGAGAGCAAAGACTTCACAATATCACGTATGCACCAGTGCAACGTTTTCTACTTTCTACACATCTGATTGGTGCTCTGTCACTGTTAACTCACCACGGCACAACATGACTTAAGCGATTTGTCAACTTAAGTAAAAACAGCAAGAAAGCCCCCAGGGAGGTGTACATTTGACATTATTTTAGAGGAACTGTTACAGTTTGTGGCATTTGAGAGGAAGACAGGGATTTTTGATGAAGCTGTAGGCCAAGACAGGGTGAAGAGAGCAAGAAAAGAAGTATAAAACATCTGGGTGTCCTGCTGGGCAGATTGAGGGGGACTGAAACAGAAGTAGTCTCATAAACACGAGAATCCATCTTTAAGTCATGAGGCAAGAAGACACACCTTTAGGCCTTTACTCTTTGTGCATAAAGTGCGGTTCAGTTGAGTTTTGTGACAGCTTGTCAGCTTGTCTAATATCCACTTCCTCCTTGTGGCAGGTCTTTTCAACACCAGCAAGGTGAGATTGCCTGGTTTTACAGTGCCACTTCTCAATTTTAAGAGAAATCTCAATTTTCCACCTGTCAGAATCTATTAGCTATCTATTTTCTTTTGATGTCACTTTTCCTCCTCAATTTCTCACATTTCCATGCACAGAAGTATATCTGTGTGTTCTTGTGTGAATTTGTGTGTGTCTGTGTTTATGTGCATGTCAGCCAACAAAGTTCATGTATGCAGTAGAAAACCACATATTATCTGGAATCATGTTTTAGAACAGCGTGTTGAAGAGATCCATGCCCTGTGTTCGCCTGGCTCTGTGTGTGTGTGTGTCTCTCTCTCTGCCTGTGTGTGTGAAAGAGAGTGTGTGAGAAAGAGTCCCTATATGAACCACACAATCAAGTGCCAGTTTGGCATTTTCTGTCACACTGCCAGGCATCACTGAACACAAGATATACTGAACTAGATGTATGTCACAGCATAAAGCCACTTAGCAAAGGCCAGGTTTAACTATACAGTGACGTATTCATTGCTAATTGTGACATTCATATTTACCAGACTGTATATAAGGTCTGTGCATGTCTATGACCACAAATTTATTGGTCATAGACAATTAATTCATTTTTAATAGTACCAATCACTGAGTGAACACAAAACAATATCAGAGATAATTCATAAATAAGTGCTGCAGTACAATTCTCAGACATGGTGCAGAAACAGTGCACCTTTCACACCACTGTGTGCATCTATGTGACAGCTGGAATTTCAAACAACTTCACAGAAGATGTTAAAGTCTATAATCACAATGAATGATATCAGTTAGTAGTAGGAGTAAATTGCGACACTTTTAACTAGGCCACTTTTTTCACAGGCTGTTTCTAAGTAAGGTGACGCTTTCTGCCATTATGGTTCTGGTTGCGGCACTGGTGAGACGGGTCTCTCACATATGGATTCTTGGAAAGTGCCCACTGGACTCGCACCAAGGGTCAACCATCAGAGCTGAAAAATTAACCAAACATTAAAATGGGAGAAAAAAAGATTGTTTCTTTACATGCCACCTGAGGCTGGCTCCCTAACCCTGGAGCCTTTTGGGGCATTTCTAATTGATTATCTCTCTAATATTATGATTTGCTGTGTGGTAAACACCATAACGCAAGTTTCCACCTTAGTTTTGGTGAAATGTTTGCTTGGCATATTGTAATGGCGTTCAGCACTATACAATCAGTAATTGTTATCAGTAATAATCCGATTGGTAACACAAAGATGAATTCATTCTGAATCTGTTGAAATAACAGTATTTCTGCTGGCTTTGAGGGTACAGGTCACCTTACAGCTTACAAATAGTATTGAACAGAGCTTTGTGGCGGTGCCATATGGACCTGTCCAGCAGTGATATGGCTATCAAAGACAGTAGCAGCCATTGAGCATGAAGGTCACAGCAAGCAGCAAGAAAGAAAATCAGTGTGAAAGCTACGCATGCAGCAAGGTAAATGTGTTCAAAACATGGTTCGCTGCTTTGTAGAGTTCTATGACATTGCCCTTTGAAGGTGACTAAAGGTCTAAGATCTGACATATTGTTTGCATTATACTTTATCAACCGAGTTAACACACACACATATCTGCCAGGGAGAATTCAGTAACATACAAAACATGTAGAAATAAACAAATAATGCAAAGAATATCAATGAATGATCTTTATCGAATGAATAAAGATGATTCATTCAGTCAATAACACATTTATTACATAAACCATATTGTAGACAAACATGCAACTTACGAAACTGCATCATGATGATTTTGATAGTTTCAGTAAAAGAACTGTCAAAAGCACAGCTTCAAAGAAATCTGTGAAATGTTACCAAATATAAAAGCTTAGGAATTATAAATAGAGCTATCACATTTGTACAGGGATAAATATGACATATCCAGGGACAAGAGTACACACACACACACACACAAACACGTCAGCTCACACACAAATATCCCGCTTAAACCCCCATCAAGACTGCCATTACGATCACTGGATTTATTTATGTGGCTCCTCGGCACTGGAAGAAAAATAATGTAGCTGCTTTTCATAAAGTCTGTAATGGATCCCTAATGGATTTGTCAAATTGACTGGGGAGGAGAGGAGCTGCTTGGAGGGAGGGAAATGGACACAAAATGGTCTTTGATGAGTGTATGTGTGTAAGAGTACATGAGTCTACGATATTTTGTATGTATGCCCTGGTTCGTTTCCATCTTGATGCTATGCATGCTAAGCCGTTTCTGTTTCGCGTGCAGCTGTAATGAACATTTTTCTTCACAAAAACATAGAAAAGGAAGGAAGGGAGATTGAAGGCAATTGTAGTTTTTAGCTGGTTTATTCCTCGGCAGTACCTTAATACTGACGTAAACTTAAAAAAAAAAGAGATTAGAGTGTCTTTTTAAAAAGTGGTAATTTTAAAGTCTTAATCGTTTACTGGAAGTTGGCGTTATTACAGATGAAAGTCTACTTGACATTGTGACAACCTGCTCTGCGTCAAGCCATGGTGTCACACATGACAGTGTGCTGCCACATAGACAAGGTTGCAGTATTTGCACACTCACTTCCTTTTTCTTTGAAGTGTAATTACATGCTTCATCTCAGGAACAGACAGACGGTACACACCAAGCATCATGTCAAAGGTATTCAAATGCTTGCATGCAAAGTTGTTTCTTACTAAGTAAAGCATACTCCGACATATTCTGACACTGACATGACAACATGCTCTGAGAGGCATTACTGAAATGTTTCAGAGTACCTCACACACAGAGTTACTAAAAACGGTACATTTAAAGAAATTGTAAGAGGACTCTGAGCGAGCCTACCGATTTTTCCTGGTAGTTTATTACAAATCTGGGAGTATTATGTCTGATCTCAGGAATTAAATCATCAGAAAGATGACTTGGTCACACTCAAGCTCTCAAGGTATGTCGTGATATACCAAAAACCATGCTACAACTAAAGTTTCCCCAGCCTCAGTTATGTTCAAGTTTCAGAGTCCTCATCCTGAACTATACCGGTGTTGTAAAGTGGGCACCTGTGACAGTTATTGCAAATATCTAATTTCATCTGGAGAATACGTCCGTCTACTGGATCACCCTCCTGGTTCCCAGGATGATAAAAATGGGAACATTAGTTCTCAGGGTTCAGTAGTGAGACTGTTGTCCTCCCTAGCATAGACAAAAAAAAAGCTTTTGTCTCCAAATCATAGACCAAATTTCTAGAACTAAAACAGTTTTGTTACATTTAATTACAAGAAATAAGAAAGAGGAAAGATCTAAGCTGTGCAATGACTGCTGAAGTTGTCCCTTTTGTGTTATTTGCATGTATCACTATTACTATGAGTTTTTTTTTTTTCGTTTTGATTTTTTCTTATAAATTGTCAGTGAATTTTACCACTTAAGACAATATCAATACACTGAATGAGGTGTAGCTTTAGTATGTTATGGAGCCAGCAGAACCATGTCAATGTAAATAGTCTAAGTAAACAGATAATTAAGTTATCCATGGGAAAGAATGAAGTCATCTTGTAATGACCTGTTGGCATCATACAAACATCCAGTCAGTGCATTCAAAATCACAGCTGTTTTCTCTCAATCAGCCTTGGCAGTAGTCTTTGAGGGAGTCAGCTGTAGCTCTGCTCATGATCTATTGTAACATGGAACAATAAAACACAATTCTAAACAGGGCGTGCAGACTTGTCCTGAGGTCACAGGACACCAAATATATGATTGGATGAATTGCCAAATGTAAAACCTTTATGTAAATAAAACCCAGAGACGGGTACACTTCATGCGCAGCAATCACTTCTTTCAGAGTCATTATTTCTATAATCACCAACAATTAAAGTTAAGCATGCTCCTAATCATTACTTAACTGAGTGTGCCAATCGGTCCTTGATGGAAAAAAACAAAGCAAAAAATAAAATAATCTAATGTTTTATGTATTAACATTGGTTATAAGGATATATTTCATAAAGATGTTTTACGTGTTTAGCATGCTTTAATATAGATCAAACAACACTCGGATAAAATCATGCTATGACTTTTTCTTTGTATTGTGGAAGTCGAGCCTCTTACACTTATCCAATTCAATGTTGCAGGGAGGCCGGAACCTGTGGAAGTATTGAAATAAAATACGGCCCACGTATCCCTAGCTTGATCTCAAGCACTTGCCAACTTCAGCATTCATAGACATGCATACTCCTTCCCAGCGTTCACTCAACAGTCAGAAGTGTGCCCTGGCGGCAACTCAATTTGTCCGTTAACTAAAGGTCATTCCGGCTGTGTTTTACCAAGGAGTCGGTATTTCAGAGCTCATTTGCTTCCTTCTACTTCTAGCCAGCAGCTCGCAGTGTTGAAGGCAACAGTTTACAGACAGACAGTAAGAAAAGCGAGAAAGAAAAACGCTTCCACCCGACTGCAAATACTGGACACTTTCAGAAAAATGTGTATAGAAGACATATCAAGATATATCCAGCAGTTACATATATCTGCAAAGGGTAGGTGTAAATGCCATTTTAAGCTTTTATGTTCAGAAACGGATGGGCAGCACGGTGGTTAGCACGGTTGCCTCACAGCAAGAAGGTCATGTTCTCCCCGTGTTTGTGTGGGTTCTCCCCGGGGACTCCGGCTTCCTCCCACAGTCCAAAGACATGCAGTTTGTGGGGATAGGTTAACTGGAAACACTAAATTGCCCATAGGTGCGAGTGCGGGAGTGAATGTGAGTGCGAATGGTTGTCTGTCTATGTGTTAGCCCTGCGACAGCCTGGCGACCTGTCCAGGATGTACTCTGCCTCTCGCCGCCAAGACAGCTGGGATAGGCCCCAGTGCCCCCCGCGACCCTGAAAAGGATAAGTGGAAGCGGAAGGGTGGATGGATGTTCAGAAACTTGCGTGCATGCCTTTTTGCCCCCTGGCTCTTAAAAATTACTGGTTCAAAACACTGCTGACACAACACTAACAATTGTAATTGATTGGAGTTTGGCTATTTTTAATTGATGTTGCGAGAATGCTTCTTCACAAACATATCCAACAGTGCAACAACATCATCATTAATATGGACCCCGCTGATGGCACTTAATGGGCATGCATACCAGTCTAAAAGCTCTCAACCCCCACCGACTATGCTACTTGCTGCTTCTGGTGTCCAGTGTCAAAGGTGATTTGCATGACAGTACTGTGCCAACTGTCTTTCCACCTGCAGACGTCTCCTCACAAAGCAAACGTGTACAGTGAAGACAAACTCAATAGCAATACAAATGAATGAATTGAAGACAAACACTCACACAGTGGCAACTTGTCAAGCGCAAATTTGCCCTATGCTCTGCATTATCTTATATTTGAACCCTTTCACGCATAGTGGTCACTACAGTGGACAGCTGTTCAAAGGCTGTTTTCTTGTGTTTGTGTCAGGGTTGATGGTATACTTGCACATAAACCACTACATTAGACACTGATGTGTCACTCCATACCAAATTCATGTCCACGCAAA
>VURO01035468.1:24883-35395 GCA_015108175.1 Pelvicachromis taeniatus | reverse complement strand
CATCTTGGCAAATCAGTCAGCATCTTTGTATAGAGAAGTGTAATTATACAGCATGCAAGCGCATGCCTTCAGGGACTTTATTACAGTAGAGTTTTCTCTTGTAAGGGCAAATCCTTTTCTTGGCAGTGCTACAGTGTGCTTTGAGTAATTTAAGTAGTATTTTAAGTTACCTACTTGAAAACTTTCCATTTTTGTCTTCTCACTCATTTCTTTTAAGTCTCGTCTGTCTGTCGTTACTTCCTGTTTCACTTTGACAGTTTGTGTCCTGCGTTAATGTTTCAGTTTTGTTGGTTTGTGTTGCTGTGTGAAAATTATTGCAAGCACAGCAGCAACAACACCAACAGGAAATGAAAGAATCAAGGTGTTGCAATGGCCCAGTCCAAGTTTGAAATGCTGTAGTGTAAACTTAAGAGAGCGTCACATTAACAAATGTCCTCAAACCTCAATGGACTGAAGATTGTGAACAAAAGTGGGCCAAAATTCCCACACAACAATATGAGAGAGTGATAAAGTCAATTGCAAGATAATTATTATGCTGAAACTTTTTAAATTTGCACTCAGCACCTCCAATTAAAATAAAAGCTCAAAGTACTTCTTTCTGCACGGCCACAGCCTGTCTGTGTGACATTAGCAAGTCATTTAACGAAGGAAAAAAATGTGTTTCAAACAGGCTAAAGAATCTTAAGATTGGGTGTGTCCTGATGTGAAGCTGCAGTTTGTCTACAGTTTTGTTGCTACAGATAAATCTCTGAGTCATCTGAACAATAATGAAATAAGATGCTTTATTTTATTTTTTTTTAAACGGAGCCAAAGGAGAAAAGAAAAATTGAAAAAAAGAAATAAAAACAGCCAAGGAAAAATATCAGTTGCTATTAGGTCTGGACAACATGAAGATACTTGATTCAGGGAAGAAGAAATAAAAAAGAAAAAGTGTTTAATAGTCAATGCAGGTCAGAGTCATCTACAAAATCTGTGTTAGTTTAGATATCAGCTACACACCTTTAAAGTTTTAAGACTGCTTCCTATACCTTTGCAACAATATTATTACTTAAGAAAATCTGTCTAATGGCAGAAAAATAAACACACGGAACAAGAGGTTGGTCAAATACCTTTCATTTTATTTTTATTTTTTGCCACTTGGTAACAATCCTTTGTGTTTCACAGCAGCACGGAAGTTATAGGGTGAAAAAATTCAGAGCTAAGATTCAGAGCCTGTTCAAGCTAGCCAGAAAGAAAAAGAAATGCTTGTTTATGCACTGGAAAATGTTGCTTTTATGGCATCGCTGAAGGTTTATGTCAAAGGATGGTTGCACACAAGCATCACTTCATGCCTTTGGACTTTTCAGAGCTCCAGATTTCATCGCACTCTCTGTTCACCACTAGTTTGCCGTCATCAGTCAGTTGAAGGCGGCACATGTTGCAGGCAGCTTTGGAAGAGTTTGTGTGCCACCTAGACTTGTCACATTTGCTGTACATGACCAGGTTGCAGTCAGCCTGCATGCACAGGCGGACAGCGTCTGATCCATCAGTGTCTGAAGACCACAAAGGCTTCCAGCCATAGATGACAAAGTTGCCATCATCCTGTAGCCGTAAATCACATGTTAGATAACAGCATGACTGGGAAACAAGGCTTTTATGAGCTTCTGAACTGAGAGCATTTAAATTAATCACCTGAAATACAGCTTTGTACTGCTTGTTGTTGGACACCAGGTAGTCTCCCCTGCGGAGCTCATCATTTTTGGACAAGAAGTTCCTGCTCATTTTCCTGCAACACACAACAAAGTCAGAATTTTATTTGTGCACATTAATGAAACCTGTTTTTCTTACATTAGTTTGTATCCAAAAAGCTTGATGATAATTGCAAACTTCAGTTCATTTGCAGATATTTAATGGAAAGAATTTATTTGAAAGTTTTTTAGTATACTTACAGGCTTGAATGTCTTCAACAAGTGAGGCTGCAGCAAAGCAAACCAGGTGAAGTGTGACAGGCAAAACTGACATTTTTATATAGCACAGATGAGGGCGGTGACAGAAGGCGAAAAGGGGGCTGAGAAAGGGGCATTCAGCCCTCCTCTTTACACTTTTGTTCATCTGACCTTTAAAATTTGATCGTTTAATCGTTTTGACATTTCCATCTTGGCAAATCAGTCAGCATCTTTGTATAGAGAAGTGTAATTATACAGCATGCAAGCGCATGCCTTCAGGGTCTTTATTACAGTATAGTTTTCTCTTGTAGTGGCAGGAAGCCCTTGCAACCCGGACCCCAACCGGAAGGCCAACTCCAACTCCAGTCCCTCCCCGCCCCGATGGCCGGCAGATATCGGGGGTGTGTGAAGACCCCATGCCTCCCTTCACCCGCTCAAATGTAGTGTTGCTGTGTGTTGGTCTAAGGTGTATTTAAAACACGGGAGGGCATGGTGCTACCCGCCAGAGAGCTGCGGGTGTCAGCACAGCCCCCCTGGGAGCCCTAAATGTCTACATGCATTTAAAATTGAGAGGTAGCGCCACGGCGGCAGCGCCGCCAGGCCCCACAAAACCCGGGGCGGCCCATCCAACCCGACCATAGAAGAAGCTATCCCCACCCCATCATCCAATCATCTCCCAGACTACATAAGACAATAGACTCCCAGGTCAAGTTCATTTTCTGTCTCTCCTATATCTCTCCCCCACCTGCAGAGTGAACTCCTGGAGAGCAAAGAAAACCTGCAAGAATGTTATATCCTCCTTGCCAGTTGAAGAGTCCCCCAGTTAGACCGATGCATCAGAGGCCCTCTGTGCCAGGGCCGAGCCCTCATGCACCCACCCGCCCACCACCCCGGTGACACACCAATCGGGACCCAAGCCCCTGAGGCCCAGCCAGAGCCCCATCCCGTGGGCGGAGCACCCCTGGTACCCCCATCCCCACGCCCATCCTGGACCCACCCAGGGGCAGCCAGGCTGCCAGGCCAGTAACCTACAGCCGTCAGCACAGACCCTCCCCCAACCCTGCTGCACATAGCCACGAGGAAAGCACCACCTAAGAGCCACCAGGGCCCCCAACCAGGTCATGGACCCCATTCCCCGGGTTAAGCCCTCCAGGGAAAAATGTCCCTCGGGAGTCCCCAGATGCTCTGAGCTCATCCCTACCCCCACATCAACCACAATAGCGAAGACGGGACCAAACTACGACCCCCCACCCCTACTATGTGATGGAGCCGATCAAAGGAGCTCAGAGGGATTGATCTAATGCGGTGGCAGAGGTTGCATCAAGACTAATGTGGTCTATTAGAAGGTTTCTATATTGGTTAAAATTAAGATTATTTTTATTTTTCCAGTTTATGAGGACTGTTTTTTTTTTGTTGCAATGAATAGGGCAGTGGATACCATGTGGGCTGTATTCATTTCTGTAGTGACATTTTCCAAGCAAACTAAAGGGGAGGTTGGAATATTACATTTCAGACACTTTGATAGGTCTTTGCATATCCCGTGCCAAAACTTCTGGACTGGTGGGCAGAACCAAAATGCGTGGATGTAATTATCAGGTGTATTACCGTGACAGTGCGAGCAGCAATTGGAAGCTGCAAAGCCCATCTTGAACATCCGTTGACCTGTATAGTGCACTCTATGTAATATTTTGTATTGTATTAATTGTAGACTTGGATTTCTAATCAATTGAAAGGTTTTTAAGCATACCTGAGACCAGAGGTTTCGGTCTAAGCTGGTTGCTGAATCTGCTTCCCATTTTGCTATAGGGAGGGATATTGATTGGTCTATTTTAGAACGTGTTCTGTATATTTTAGACAATAATTTGGTTTTAAGAGTAAGAAATTTTACCACACTTGGTGGTATTTGTAATTCAACTTGACTGAGTTTACATTTTGCATGGAATTAATGAAGACTCCCACTTAGAAACTCCCACCAAGCTGTCAGAGAAGAGCTGATGTTGATACTTTTAAAACATTTGTGTTGTTTGATGTTTGAGCTGAAAAATGGTAAGTCTGAAATCACTAGATTATTGCATAGTGTCTGTTCTACATCCAGCCAAGGCTCATCTAACAAGGTATGTTTTAACCATCCTGAGAGCGATTGAAGCCTGTTGGCTAAGAAGTAGTGATGAAAGTTAGGCAGATCTAGTCCTCCTTTATCCTTGGTCCTTTGTAGTGTTTTTAGGCTGATACGTGGGGGTTTATCTTTCCAAAGGAATTTAGAAATATATGAATCAAGAGATTTAAACCAATCTTGTGATGGTTTATTCGGGATCATTGAAAATAAGTAATTTATTTTTGGCAAGATCATCATTTTTATAGCAGGATTGTGGTTTTCTGTTTGTATGGTAATTATAGTTCTCAGTTCTTTTACGGTGCCTTCCCTATGCTCTTGTGTCTCATGTCTCTGTTATGTTTTCATATCTGTTATTCCTGGTCTCATATGTGTGTGTCTTCTTGTTCTTCTTACAAAAAACATTTTGAACTGAGTCATAATCTCTCCAGCGTGTCCTGAGGCCATACTCTGTAAACGGTAGAGATGGTTGTGTGGGAAAATCCCAACAAAGCAGCTTGTCTGGCACCAACAAGCCAGATTCAGTGTTGCTTAATTTTCCTTCCTCATGCTCAATTTGAACTCCAGTAGGTTGGCTTGACAATGTCTACATCAATTCAGTTGCTGCCATGAGTTTACGTTTGCCTCCGTGAGCCCTGCTCTTGGGTTCACCATTCCTGCCTGCCTTCACAAAAGCAGGTTAATTAAATGAAATAGTAGTTAGTAATTAGTCTTTTTGTGGGTGAGCAGGTTTCCATGGAATTTGGCCTGTACACAATCTGGATTTCTAACAAGTTTAAACAGTATTGCATTATTACATTTCCTGGGAAATGCAACGGTTGGGTAACTTATTTCACACACAGCTGTTTTTCTCTTTTTATTATATGTCACACATGTTATACAATTAGTTAAAAAAGAAAAGCACTTCGTTCACATGTTTATCACAAATGAGAAAGTGAATAGTAATAATCAAAGTGACCGTACAACCACTTAACTAAGGTAACTAAAGATTTCCCTCCTTATAGCTTTCTGGATGTATTTGTGCTGCAATGGGGAATCTATGTTTTCACAGCCAAAAGTGTAGGAGCGCCACTGTGGTAGATCATTTTTTTGTAGTGATCCAACCTGGCTTTCTTCATCTCCTGAATCAAGAAAGACCACAAAAAGATATTTGATTAGTATTGACATGCAGAAAACTACACAGAAAGCTCAAAAATGTTCACTGTTTTTAAAGTAAAATAGCGAGCAGAAGAACATTGAAAGCAAAAACAGGGATAGGAAAGGACACAGATTTGTTTTTTTACAACCCAAAATGTGTTTCGGGACATGAGTAATGTTACCTCTGTGTATCTCGGTTTCTGGATACAGTGAACATATGGCTTGGGTTGGGCTTCTATCTGTTCTCCTGAAGTTTTGTAGCAAACTGCACAATCCATCAGAGGCTGTGGAGCAATGAAAACATGAAGAGCATAACAGTGGTGCTGATGTTTTGATAGATGGTAAAGTTAACACTCCTTTTTACAGAAACATTTGCTCACTCGATCATTCCTGTAGGGGCATCTCTGAGGGTCAGTCTCAGTTGTTCCTTTGGGACACCTGGTGGGTTTCAGGTAAAAGTGGTGGTAGAAGTATTTCACATCAAATCCACCCTGAAAGAGAACATAGGATAATTTTATGAGGAGCTACAAACACGTTGTTAGATACGCCTGTACAACTGATTTGTTATTACAAATATCTTAACAAACAATCACATGGCAGCAACTGAATTGATGTAGACATTGTCAAGCCAACCTACTGGAGTTCAAATCGAGCATGAGGAAGGAAAATTAAGCAACACTGAATCTGGCTTGTTGGTGCCAGACAAGCTGCTTTGAGTACTGCTGCTGATCTGTCAGGATTTTCCCACACAACCATCTCTACCGTTTACAGAGAACGCTCAGGACACGCTGGAGAGATTATGTCTCTCGGTTGGCCTGGGATGCCTTGGTGTTCACCTGAATAAGCTGGAGGAGGTGGCTGGGGAGAGGGAGGTCTAGGCTTCTCTGCTTGGGCTGCTGCCTCCGCGACCCAGATAAGCATAAGAGGATGGATGAAAGGATGGTTTGAAAAAGAGAAACTGTCTAGTAACCTCATTAATTCAGCAGAGAATGTTGGAGAATAGCAGACTGGGGCAACATCTGGTCTGATAAGTTTTGATTTCTGCTGCAACATTTAGATGTTAGGATCAGAATTAAGCATAAAAAACATTAGACATATAGTAGCTACTTGATGTAATTCTAGATCTACGCCCACAGCCCACTAACAGGCTTCAGGGCTTTTCTTTGGTTGTTTGTGGTGTTCAGACTTTATTTGGCAGGGGCAGTGGCCTCCACTTGGCTCCACCTCCTAAACTATGAGACAGTTTCTGGAAAGAGGATGCATGTCAGGATGTCAGGAGGCAGAATGAAAGTCCAAGCAAATCTTCATGTGCAGAGGTCATGCAGAGGAAGGCAAACAATTAAGGGTCAAATTCCAAAAACAGCAACGTGATAAACAAGCAAGCAGGCCAAAGGGAACATAAGGGGACCAAGGACTACGAGGAAGACGTGATGAGTGTTATAAACACAAATGACTGGAAAGCTGGCGTACTACATAGTACCATTTGGTTCATTTAAAGCAACTATTGTCTGAAGCAACTTTTACATCAACTAACTACTGATTTTATTTTCTGTTGCAGGTTATTATGCACAAGCTCATTTTCATCTTTTTCTGAAATAGCAGATAATCCACTGCAGCTGAGCCTCTTTGTTTGCAAGTACATCACCAGAGAAATTGCACTTACACTGGCGACAGCCAGTGCTTTATTATGAGCGTGTGCAGATATCAATCAAATATCTCTCCGATCTTTAGTATACCTGCAGGTACAGTAGCAATGCTCATCTGAAGTAATCAGCAGATCTGAGATAAAACCAGCTGCAGTTCAGTTATCTGCCTCGCTCTCTCCCTACAGTACCCTGCATCTCACCATGCACACGTGCCCACATGTACATCCAGATAAACCTGTCACAGTTATGATTTTTCTATTACAAATGGTCAAATTTACCATGTTCTTCTGTTTTCTTTCCATTTTTGTTGGCCATCTATATTTTAGCTTTACAGTATAACCGTTTTGTTTTTCACATCAACACAATCTAAATGGGGCCATATTTAAGACAACTCATTGGTCTATCATTTAACTATAGTAAAGGATATGAAATCTGGTTCTTATATAGTGCTTATTTTTTACTCCATTTGAGCACTCTATACAACAATACTCATTCAAAAAGCATGTTTTTTTCAATGCCTCTTTCGAACATTCATACACATTCACACCACAATGAATCTTTTAGAGGGCAACTCAGGGTTTTTGCATCTTCCCCAAGGAAACTTTGGTATGCAGAATTGAAAGTTTCACATTCAACACTTTCAGTTTTAGCTAAACCTCCTCTGTACGGCCTTATATATGGAAAGAAAAGGAGTGAAAGGAGTCTTTAATGTGCACATTCTCACAGAGACACACCTCACCCTATTTCTTTTTCTCTGCCTTGCTGACATTTCCCATCTTGCATACAGATAGGAAAACAAGTATGAGCCTGAATTCCCCGGAGCAAGAGAGTGGAAATGTGTGCCAAGTCAGTGTTAACTGAAAGCAGACTTTTGAGTATTTTTCTTTTTTTAAGATTACAATTCAATATTTGCTTTTTAAATTTACGCTGAAAATGTTTATCTTCTACTGCAGACATTTAGGAGAGTGTTGGCACAGTCACAAAGTTTATCTCACCCCATCAGTGACGCTACATGTTTTCAATGTTGGCCTCATTATGAAACAAAAAAAATCTGAAGAGCTGGTAAGAGAGTCGACAGCCAAAGCTAAAAGATGCTTACCTCAGTTTCTGACTTCTCCACAGTTCTCAAAAAGCGATAATGGTGTTGGACCCTAGTGTGGGTGCTGAGCTGTTGCATTGCCAGATCTACTCCTTTCTTGTAGATACCATTGTACGAATCCTGAGCTTCAGCGGAGTACAGCACAGCAACTGCACAAACCAAAAACAGCAAGCCAGCAGCCATTTTTTCTCTGAGTCTGGGAGGAGAGCAGGGTAGCTTAGAGAATAAACACCCACGTCCAAAACAAGTCCTATTATGGCTTTAGGAATCACAAGTGAAACTAAACACACTGATCCTGAACAGACAAGCTGCACTCTCTGTTTACTTGATATCCCCCAGTTTCCTGTAATACCGAGGAGGCCACAGACCAAGACATTCAGATGGAAAACATGCTCAGTGTCATAATAGGTATTTGTTATTACAACAGAGTCATCGCTAACTTATCCAGAACAAGATCGAGAGTGTGATTAAAGTGGAGGATAAGCTCATTTACATTTTTGAGAGAAGCCAATCGAGTCAAATGATACATTTAAAACAGACCGCCTTCTTCAGCTTTTACATGGATGTTGAAATCAAGCACTATTATTTTAAATCTGAACTGGGCACTAAATCAGATAAAAACTCTGAGAAGTGCCAGGTGAACAATAGATAACAACAAATATAATTGTTTTTTGAGTTTTCCAGTTAGGGTGCACAAGATTAGGAGTCAGGCTTTTAAGTGAATTAAAAGTCCCTCTGAGCCTATATTGATTAATAAGCTGGAGTGAAAGATTGCTGCCACTCATACTCCTTGGCCTGTGCTTTGTGGATTCTGACAGTTAGTACGGCTCAGGCGAATTAATTGATTAATTTAAACAACCATAATCACCCTGCTGTAGCCAGGTATCTGTAAAGGATTTCATGTTGTTTTTACTTTGTGGATTTTTGTTGTCTGGGAGCAGAAACATTCTCTGCAGGGATGGGATTACATAACAAATGGGGATGCTTATGTAACGGCTTCATTTCAATAAAATGGAAACTCATGAAGATTAGAGACATGTTGCCCCATGTAAGACACTGTGGTTGGATTCCATCATGTAGGCGTTGGTGGCAACAACAATCAAATATTTAGCACAGCAAAGAAAATTCCTTTATTTCTACTTAATTGTTGAACTGTGATTATCTGTCAGTGCCCTCAATAACCTGACCTGTAAATTAGCAATTTTGAACTTTTATATACAATATAAACAATATTAAAACTGAGCCAGTTTAACATACTTTATTGATCAGAGTTCCTAAAGAGGCTTTGTAATAATACAGCAAATGAGAGAAGAAACAGAAGTTTGTAAACATCTTGTAGATTATTGTAGATTATTTTTATCCAGTAACTTTTCATGTGACAAGAGGCCTAGAGGGACCTTTGAGGGGCTCATGGGCTAAAAGGTTGACAAGCACTGGTTCAATCAGATAATGGTAACTTACAGATATCCTCTGTTTTTAATGCAAAACATCTAAAAAGTAGGAGTAAAAAGTGAAATAATGCTCATTCACATGTTGTGACATTGAAGAATTATTTATGTGTCAGTCAGAGGCACCTCCAGATTTTTTTCATAGGGGGTTGCCATTTGGGGGCCACTAAAAATATTGGGCTGGCACACCACAAACAGAATTTCCAGTTTTATTATGCCATTGTCAAATATAGGTTACTTGGGAAATATGACAAAAATGAGAGAAAGAAAATAATTATATGCCTAGTAAATGTTTTGTTATTAAAGAAATTTGCATCTAAGATAACACAGCTTTGGTCATAATAGAAAAATCCCTCATATTTCTTTATTTGAACAAATTCAATGTCAGAAGAAGTGAAAACAAAATGGTGATGATTTTCAAAGAGGATGATTTGCCACATTTTTGGTATCGTCACCAGTTAACTGAAAATAGTGGCCTAACACTTTCAGGTGGATTCACTAAGTTTTTAGGCATTCGTACAATTTTTGGACTTTTGCCTCGTGCTACCACCACAGTGGATTTTAAAAATTAAAAAAAAAATCAAGATGTGATCAAAGAGCAGACGTTCAGCTTTAATTCAAACGGTTTAATAAAAGTTGATATTACCTGTTTATGAATTACAGTCATTTTTATACACAGCACCCCCATTTTTGGAGGTATAAAAATAACTGGACAGAAGTAAAGCAGATAAAAGATCTGGATTTAAGGTTTATTAAAATATAAAAAGAATGCATGCATTTACTTAGCAAGGGAGCTAGGAAGGTTGCATGACATATGTTCTTCACGTGATAAATGCCTCTCAGAATGAATAATAAAATATATAAAAATAGTTTAATAACATTTTAAAAGACAAGATGCAAACATCACGCGCACATCTACCAAACTACAGAGAGGTTAGGTGCACACTGACAAGAATTTGCCTGTCTGTGCGCATTTTTTTTTTTAGAAGCAAAGATACTAAATGCTGCATGTTTTCTAGCAAAATTTTCACTCGTTGCTTCTTGATCCCAGAAGAACTGTTGACCCGCTGCTGTATCCCAGTTTCTTGCAGTTCTCCAGTCTGGTTGCTGTCATTTTCTGCCATTCATACCAAAGTAAAGACAA